>PVLD010008307.1:0-84997 GCA_004027595.1 Dinomys branickii
ATCCCATCCCATCCCATCCCATCCCATCCCATCCCATCCCATCCTATCCTATCTATTTCTCTCTTTCTCTCCCCGCCACCAAGGTCTAATAGATATTTGGACTGCTTTACACACCATGTCACATAAACTGTACTCTCCATGTTGGAAAATTCAGAACCATCAGTCCCACAAAATCCATTACAATTTGACTGGGAAAAAAAAGCAGGCATTAACAACAACATGGGGGACTAGTAAAATTATTGTAAATTTATGGCCTTTCAACTTCATAGGAAGCATGCTTACTGGAAAATGGCTTACTGCTGAATGGAAAAGAACATTTGAGAGACTTTTCTGGAAGCCTTGATAATGTAGGACAATGTGGCCTGTGTGGGGGAACAGAAACTGATAAGAGGGCTAATCCATTGAGAATAATCTGAGAGTATAAACACAAAAAGAAAAAAGAGAAGATGTAAAGGCAACAAAATTACGTGAGGAGGGATGACAATGAGGAAAAGGATGATTAGAAGGAAGTAAACAGCTATCAGAGCATTAAAATCTGTATTTGAGAAGGGGAAGAAGAGAGTTTAGAAACCAAGTGGACTATACAAAAAGTAAACATCAGATAAATTGATAAATTCTTAAATGGATTACATGCAAATAAAGGGAAATAATTATCTCCATATAGATCACAGATGATTTGAGTTTTCTTTTTTAAAAATTATTTTTAGAAAGCATTTTTTCATAATGAATGTGCATTAATGTTGAAAGGGTCAAACTCCATTCTTAAAATTGTATTTTTAAATATATAGTCTACTCCTAGATACTCAATCCAAAATTCCTCTGCATACAGAGTGTCAGGGAAATTTTCACTTGTGTAGAGAACAATCCAAAGACTGTGATACAGATGTTAGTCTTACCTGACAAAGAATTGAAAGCAGCTATTGTAAACTTGCTTCAAGAATGGCTGCAAATGCTGCTAACATGAGTGGGAGGGTAGAAAGTCTTAAACAGGGAAGATAGAAGAAACAAGCAGAAATTTCACAACTGTAAAATACAATAACAAAAATTAAAATTAACTGGATAGGTTCAATGTCAGGAGGGATGCAAAAGAGGAGAAACTCAATAAATGTGAATATTGAGCAATGTAAATTATCCAATCTAAATAATAGAGAAGAACAACTCCAAAAGGTCTAACATTACTATCACTAGAGCTTAAGGAGGGGATTGAGTATATTGTTGGTAAGACTTTTTAATAAAACAATGGCTGAAAATTTCCCAAAGTTGACAAAAGAAATCAATCTACAGATTTAAGAATCTTAGTAAATCTTAAATAGGACAAACTCAAAGAAATCTATGCTCAAAAACATCATAATAAAATCAATGAAAACTAAAAACAGGGCAAAAAGGAAAATTGCCAGAGAAAATTGATGTATTACTTAGAAGAAAGCAATTATTCAAATGACAGCAAATTTATCATTGGACTCCAAAAGAGAATACACCACACTTAAACTGCTGAAAAAAAGGAAAGGAAAAAGGAGAAAGAAAGATTCTATGTTCAGTAAAAACGTCTTTAATTTAAGCATGAAATGAAGACATAAGACAATCTCAGTTGAAGGATAGCTAACATCTAAGGGAATTCATCCCAGTACCTGAAAACACTGCTAACAGGAATTTCTTTCGACAGAGGAAAAATTACATCAGAAGGAAGCCTGACACGTCAGTAACAAAGGAAGTACAACAACGATTGTAAATATTTGAGTAAATATAATAGACTATCCCTTTCTTCTTGAGTTATTTGAAATATCTATTTTAAAGTAAAAATTGTAACACTCTGATGAGATAGTCAATGTCAGTCAGTGTAATACACAAGCTGGCAACGTCATAAAAAGAAAAATGATAGTGGGGGTCGTATCCCACGGTAGAGCACTTGTATAGATAGCATGATGAGATCTTGGATTCAATTCTCAGTACTGGGTTTGGGATGAGGAGAGGCTGCCCAACATCTGGCCTCATCCAGGACTTCCTAGTAGCTGGCTGTAGCACTTGCCCTTGGCATAACTCTGTGAGATAGCATTTCTGACCCAGAGTGGATGCACATCAGTTTTCTAGGCTCATACCTTAGAATTGGAAGCAAGAACATGTCCCAGGTAAGGTCTAGTGGACGTCTGCTTACCAGATTCCTATATCCCGAAGGTCAGAAACTCTTTGTGTGCCCCAAGAAAGGCCTAAGACTCTTTTGCATGGTCCCTGTGATTACAATGCATGATTTCTATGCTAAGAACTAACTTCTTAATTAGGTATAACAGGCAAAGGATGCTCAGGGCACTGTTAGGACCACAAGGAAATATTCTAATTTCTTTGAATTTCTAAAAATGAGGCTTATATTCATCTTTTACCAAGGCAGTCATAAAATATAATTTTTAATATTTTTTATGGAAGAAAAGGGCCAGGAAAGTCACAGTGGTAGAATTTGCAGTACTAATAGCAATCTTTCTATATTCACTTTCAATGTAAAAACATGTACCCAAGAATAATGAAAATTTTAAAGAAAACAAATGACATAAAATAGTGAATCAGACTGAAAAAAATGAGGGAAAATTCCCATGGAAATTAGACATTAAGGAAGAAAACCCATAAAAGTTTGAAAAGTCTAGATAGTATTTTTTGAGGTTTGAAAGCATTTCACATATAAAAAATAAATGGATTCTCTGAATGCTAATAATATTGAACATCTCAAGTTAAGCCTTTTTCACACAATATCTTTTCCACTCATCACTTTATTTAGTACTACAGAATTTTTTTATTTCATCTATGGAATATGAACTACTATTACTTGCCCCTATTTTATATAAAAACAAAGACTAAAACTGAGAACTCAGAGAAGTAAAATGAATTGCCTAAAATCACAGAGGAGGCCAAACCTAACTAGCATTTTTTTTTTTTGAATTTAAAATAAGACTCCATAGATGGGCCTAATGGTAAAATGATCATGAACAAGATCAAGGATTGTGGAAGACTGAGGGAAGGAATTCTTTTGCAACGATTGTATAAAAATGCTAAGACTGAAATTAAGAGACATGAGGAATGAAATCCAGAAACCCGAGGTGACTTGACAGGGAGAATAGGGACTCAAAGGAAAGTTTCCCAGAACTAAGATATATCCATTTATTTTTAAAGGAAAAAGGCCTCCTTTGAGAAAGTTACCTGCCATAGATTCATCGTGATGACTTCATCATGATGACAATTGTTGACTCTAAAATTCAATAATTCCTTCGTTTGGAACACCACCGAAGGAGGACAGGGTTATAAACTGTCTGTATGAGTTATCATTTTTTAGAAAAATAGATTCATGACATGTGTGTGTGTGTGTGTGTGTGTGTTTTGTATCCAGAGAGAGACTTACTCTATAACTAATTCCCAAACACTATCACCCATTTCAAGTAATTATGACCAACCTTGTTTCATCTAATCATTTCTCCTTCCTCTTCCCACCAGCTCATTTGAAAACAGATCCTAGATACTGTACTGTTTCATCTGTATTCATCACATAACTTAAAAGGATTAGGATGCAGTTTTTAAAGAGGCAACTCTAAAAGTCAAGAATTCCTTAACATCATTAAATAGCCAGTGTTCTAATTTCCCTGATTGTCTTGATTTGATATATACTTTATTTGGTTGAATTGAGATTAAATAAGCCATATATTTTCACGTTTTCTTGATGCCTCGTAAATCTGAATCTGCTCATCCTCCCATTCTCCTTTCTCTTTTCCCTTTTTCTGTCTCCTTTTCTCCTCCTGCTCTTCACCTTCTTTCCCCTTCACCTCACCCCTTCTTCCTTCCTCTGCCTCTGCCTCTTCCACTTCCTTCCCCTCCTTACTCCTCCCCCTGTTCATTTCCTCTTTCTTCTTGTTCTTCTTCTTCTTGTTGTTCTTTATTGTTCTTGTTCTTCCTCATCCTCTCCTTCTTCTTTTTCTGCAATTAATTTGTAGGAGGAACTGGGTTGCACGTCTTATAAAGTTTTCCACTGTCTGTATTTTGCTGCTTATACTCAACATTCGTTTGGCATCATTCTTTGTTCCTATACTCTGAGCTTCCTGTAGATTGGAAGCTTGATTTTGATCAAGGTATGAGATTTTGGCAAGACTGGTTTTAGATGACATTGTATCTTGCCATCAGAAGGCATGAAGATCTTGTTTTCATTTTTTGACATGAGGCAACCATAGATGGTTAATGTTAAGATCTGATTACCCTGAGGTACACAGTCTGTACGAAAAAAGACAAACTACTTTCTTTATTAATGATTAATTTTTGGAAAAATGATCCATTCTGTAGCTACTTTGGTTCGTTATTACTAGCCAAAATGTTTCTATTTACTCATTTTTATTTTCTTTTTAAAGCATCATTGTAAAAGATAGATTTTAATATATCAATGAGTTTCAATCCATTGTATTTATTACAGTATCCTGTATCTGGTGGGTAGCAACCACTTCAAGTCACCTCTCAGGTTTATCCATCACATTTCCTTTGGAAAGTAGGAGTGAGCTATTTCTCCTTGGCCCCTGTTAATGGGGAATAGAAATTAGACACAACACATATTGTTGTTTTTGCTCTACTTTCAGAAACTAGCTCCAAATTCAGAACATTAACCCTTTACTTAACTTATACTTGGTATAACTTGCAGTTCTCCCTGCCTGATCATTCAGCTTTTGTGTTGCTTTTAACATTTTTATTTCATACACATTTTTGCTTTTGTTTTAATTTTTAAAGACACTTTAAATCTCATTGAAAACTTAAAGATTCTAGGTAAAAGAGATCAATGATTAAAAGTATACTGTGAGAAATTACTGGTTATCTAGATTGGCATACTATCCAAAGTATCACTCAAGTTTGAAGATTAAGATTTTTCTTAAAAATAAGAAACCCTAGTAAGTTCTTTCTTAGATAATACACACACACACACACACACACACACACACACACACACTTACACTTAAACATTTCACAAGGTGTTTTGCAAAACATCATTAATTTCACTAATGTTTCCCCTGCTTTCTTGCTGATAGAATTTAGACTTTTGTCCAAGTATCAGATGGACATGTGGACAAGGGAGGCTGGTCCCTCCTGAGCCACAGGAATGGATCAGCGTTAGGCTAAATCAAACACAGTGATCTCATTTGTCTTGCCAGTGATGGGAGAGACAAACTGTGCTGGGTGCTTCTGGAAATGGTTTTCCTTGAGCCCTGTGGGAAGAGACATCTTTTTCTGTCCCAGATGCTACTTATCTACAAGTGACACTAAGAAATGCTAGTGCCATTTTAAAACTATTAGGGGTCTCACTGGCATGCTGAGCCTGGCAGAACAGAAAGATGAAGAACACCTGGTACCTTGACGACATGGTGAAGCTGCTAAATTAGCTAGTTCTGGAAGGGCCTATGTCAGGCTTCCAGTTATGAGATGATAAATGTCCCCACCTTGCAAACTACTGCTGGAGGGGGTTTCTGCTCTCTGCAGCTGAAAGCATCTTGACTGACACGTGAACTGCATAGCAGGAAAAAATGAAAGTGAGACAAAATGATGAGTACAGGGACCAGCTGAACTTATAATCAGGTCTAAATAATTGTTATTAATGAGGCTGAAATTAAGTGGAAAGGATTCCCAGAACATAAGAAGTACAATGTCTAAAAAATGAGTAAATGTGGAAGATTTAAAATTCCAGGTGTTTTCAACAAAACCTGGGGGATGTGGTGGTGCAGAAGAGAAGTAAATCTGAGCTAAAGACCTCATCTGCTGGGTAAGATAAAAGGAAGAAAGCTCCATATCAGCAGCTCTCAATTGGGCTTGTACCTTAGCATTATGAGATATATCGAGTGCTGACATTCAGGCCCATCCCAGACCTAATCTCTGGCTGTGGTGCCTGGTTGTTATGTGGGTTTAAATACACATTACATTCCTGTATGTGCTTAAAAAACAAGATTCACAAACTTATAACAGGCAATTGCTAACAAAAACAGGCAGAAGAATAGTATGAATAGTGCTCAAAGTAGGCCTAAGTCCAAGGCATCCAATGAGACAGAGAGGGCTCCTTTATTTTGCTATAGCACATAGGAGTGGCTCTGCAATATCTGAGGGGTGAGCATTTCTATTGATCCAAATTATTTTGAGACTCTCTCTAACTGCATCCATCTGGCGGATAAGAAGGACAGGAGGCACCCTCAGGGAACCGTCCTCGTTACCTTTTCTGAGAGCTCTGGGAGACTTCGGAACCTGCAGAGGGAACCCGTCCTACTCTGACTCCAAAGCAAGAACCCACTTTCTCCAGCTCTTCTCCACATCTGAGTCTCACCGTCGTCATCCCTCTTACCTCTCATGCTGGTCCACTGGAACGACAGCTTTCAGGTCAGCTGCCGCTCTGTCTCAGTGGCCCAGCACAAGGCGTGTATCCTGTTGCAGGAAGGCAGTTCAACAGCTTTGAGCTTTCAGATTTTGTCCTGCCTTTTCTGAAGTTCAATGATCCAAATCCACCCATCTGTCTTATACAAAACTGAAATAGCAACCCCTTTAAAGTTTTGAATTCATCATGAAATATCATAGATTTGGCTGCATAAACAATCATCCAAATCTAATTGATTTAAGACAAAAACCATCAGTTATGGCTCAAGGGTCAATGGGCTGGGTACTTCTGCATACCCAGGCCAGGTTAGGCTGATCTTGGCTGGGCTCAGTTGTGTATGCTAAGGTCTGGCTGGCCTAGGATGATCTCAGATGGAAAGGCTTAGTGGTCCTCTTTGTGGTCCCTCAACTCCCAGCAGGATGGTTTGAGCTTGTTCATGTCTTAGTAGCAGAGTTGAAGAGCAAAAGGAAATAAATACAAAGGTATAAACACAAGGGCTTGGGCCCGGAACCGAAACAGTGTCACCATGAGATTCTTAAGTGGAAGTCACAAGGTCAACCCAGATTCAAAGTTTGAGGAAATAAATCCTTTTCAGAGGAAACTCTGCAAGATCTTTATTTTCTCTGTAACCCAGATGTGCTGGGGTTTTGTGGCACTGAAGAAAACACTGTGAAGGTTTATTAAAGGTAACAGGCACTAACAGGGAAGTGCAGGGTTAATTGCAAATTGCTAGTGAGGGAGGGTCCATAAGAATTATGTTTGGGCCCAGAAGTACTTCCTAGCAAAACCTTACAGGCAGTGTCTACCAGTCAACAGCACATCCAGACAAAATCCATGCAAACAAGGGAAGTGTACCTGACAACAGTGTTACCCATCAGGTTTAGCGTAGGCTGCTTAGATGAATCACGGAAGCTCCCTGGGTTACTGCAGAAAGGAGGGTTTTGTAGCTCTCTTTGTTCCACTGTATGACTACCATTTCAAGGAATGGCTGACTTAGCATACAGGCAGGAAGGCAGCTCCTACAGATAATGCTAGTTTCCCAGTCCCAGCATCCTTCAGAAAACAGTTATCCAGACATGCTGGTCCCTGCCCTCTTAGAATGCTCTTTTGACTTGGCAAGAGTGCTGGGAACAGGAAAGAGGTGTTTCAAGTGCATAGTGCAGAATGTTCTAGTTTTTCTCAGGGAAGATATAGTCTCATTGCAAAGGTGCATGCATAGAGGGAGGGCAGTTGCTTCTCATGTTTGTAAGCATCAGGTGTCATATCCTCCTGTTTCTTGGACCATAGTCACCATCAGGATAGGCTGAATATTATAGAATTCCAAGTCACATGATTTGCCTTCTAATTTTGTTCCATAAGGAACACATTTCAGTATTCTTTCCTAAGATGCTTTTAGATACTAGAAGAGAGTTGTTCCATTAACACACACACACACACACACACACACACACACACACACACACTGTTCCCAAAGGCAGCTTAGTTTACTACAGAATTGGCTTCTGGGACATAAAAATAAAGTCTGCTATTCTAAAATTCAGCTCCTTGTCCTAACATATTACAGGTTTAAATATACCGATTCTCTTTAGCTTCAGCTATTTTACATGGTAGTATTAAATTTGCTTAAGCAACAAAATCTTATACTGTTGACCCTTTAAAATAAATATTTATAAGTTTCATTTTCAGGAAAAAATTTTAATGTCTATCGATTTGTATTATCTGCAGCTGAATGTGTTCTGAAGGTAGTTTAACATTAAAATTTCCAACAAATAATCCCTGGGCTTAAACATACTTTTCTGGGGAGGCTGTGAGATCATTCATGTAAATGAAGAGTGCTGACTTTGTTGTATCTCTGTTCTTATTTCAATAGAAAGGAGGACTTTCATTAGGATAGAGTTTTCATTTTGAAAAGATTATTCCATTAAGATTGTTGCATTGCTGGGAGAGTAGATGAGTATCTATTTCTGTACATTGAGATCCAAATTCCAAGTAGCTGCCTCCTTGAAACTAACGATGCTATTAATAGGTGCCTGCAGTGTTCTGCTCAGTGTGGAAAGTAGGAGTGAGGTAGCAATCTTTAATTTACCGGAGATGAACACCTTTATACAACTATTATTTCTAGAAGCAAGCTTTACCTTCCTGAGTGATCTATTTGTGCAACATGATGGATGTTACAAGTTTGCATTACTAGAGGTTAGAAATCACGCACTTCTGTAATGTTTCTGTCAGGCTGATTGCAAATGAGTTTTTTTTTTTAAATTGAACTGAGCTTGAAGGTTTGTGAATAATCTCAATTTGAAAAACACTACACTACACTGACATTGACTAAATGTTTGCTAATATTTCTAAAGCAACAACTTGCTATTTTGGCCACATTTCTTTACGAATCAGTGCCTCTTTGAACACACCCTGGGTTGAAGGTCATCTTTAGTGATATCTTAAAAATGAATTCATAAGCTATGCAATGGTTTAAACTTAATTTCAAGGAGGATGTACATCTCATAACCAATATAATTTGTTAAGTCCTTAGATACACCTACTTTCCTGTAAACATCATCAAAGGTCATCTCCACTGCAACTGGTGTTTGGATGTCTTAATTATGAAGTGTTCTTAATTAGTGCCTCCTTAATGAGGAGACTCTCTATAAGCTTGAAAGAAATAAACCTACAATACGAATGTTACATAATTTAGGCCATTGCTAGATCATAGTTTATGCATGAAAATCAATTCAGGAAAAATAAAACATTTTCAAGCTATGTTTTTTTTTCCTCTCTTTTTGTCCCAAATGGGACAAGGTTAACAAGAAAATTGATAGTGCTTTTCAGCCACTAAAACGTTAGCAACAAAGAATTTTGAGAAATAGCAATTAAAGTATGATTTCCTATCCTTTGTACTTTATATTTTAAGGTTGTTTAGAGCTTAGAGTGTGATACCTTGTTTTGTGCCTCAGTAATATTCTGAATTTGGGTCTCACTTTCATCCATGGAGACAGAGATGCTTCCTCTGCTAAAGTCACTGAGAGATGGTCAGGGTGCTGCAGGGAAGACTGGCTCATGATGTGCAAAGAACATGTACTGCAGCCCGGAGTGAGCCAGACTCTGGGCTGTAGAGAAGGGGGCTGCAGATGCAGGCAATGGAATCCTGGCGCTCCCTTTCCTTCTTCCTTGCAGGTGCACCCCCCGTGCCAGCCCCATCTGTACATTCACCGAGAGACCGGTGATGTCTTTTAATTAATCTGGGTTCAGTTTTCATAATTGACTTAGACCTGATCAGTGCTTCCAAAAGGTCATCTTTCCAGGTACCATGGGCATAACTTTTATCATGATGTTCACCTGTTAGTATCCTGTGCCTCAAATTTTTCTATAATCCCTGATTCTGTCTTCCTAGATAAATTTACCTATCTAAAGGGAAACTTTTTATTGTTATGTAAAATGGAAAGCCAATATCCTCTGCCATACTAGAAACCATAAAAGCAAATACCATGAAACAACACAGGGGCAATCAGTACCCACACCTGCTGTTGTGTTTAGCACTGTGCAGCTAAGTTTTCCCACTTGTGCTAAAGGGGGATCCACAAGTATTAGAACTGAGAAAGTTAGCACCTCAGAGAAACTTTCTCCTTGACACACCCAAGTAAGGAAAGTGACTTGAAATGAAAAGAAAACTCTCCACCCTTTAGTGATCCAAAATCACTTAATTCAGTCTACACAGCACCCGAAACTTTTTTACTAGCAGTAACCTTAGTCCTGCACTTCGAGAAACTATGGTAGTGAGGAGGGTCTCCTAAGGTTCTAAGTGTCTCATTTTTCTGATTTTACTCTCTGAATGATCAGGATAGCATGGAAATCTTTCACAGCTGGCAGGTTCTGGAGTTCTGTCTCTGCTTCACCTTCCTGCTGTCCCAGAAGCCAATGTTGTACTAGCTGAGGAAACCGAGGTCAGCTGCTCACCATCCTCTCCCCATCTCCCTCCAGGCCCTCTTATGCTTGAAGATTGTTATTGAATCACCTCTTGGTCTGTCCTTTTCTAAGTCTGTTTATGCCAGCTCCTTAGCTCTCTCCTCTTCCATCTCATTTCCCTCTTTTTTCTTTCTCTCTGATTTGCAACAGATTCTTTGTGTACTCTTCGACTTCTTGAATTCTTGCTAGTCTGAGGCTGGAGCCTGATATCTTCATCCGGTTTTGTTTGGAAGCACACTGCCCAAGAGAAGCACCTAAGTGTAAACAGGACAACTGTGCTAGGATCAGGGTTTGCTTTGCCGTCTCCTTCTTTCTCCAAAGCTCTAGATTAGAGATGAGAAGCAGTGGATGAGCCTGAAACCTGGAGCTGGTACTGCTCGAGTCTAGCTCAGTACCATTCTAAGTAAGATAGCAGTATCAGCTTCCCTGGGAGCCTGCACAGTATGCACACTTTCAGCTCTCATTCAAGACCTACTGAATCAGAATCTCTTGCAGTGAGGGCCTAGAATCTATGTTTTAACAAGCTCTCTAACTGATGTGTAAGCCCAATAAAGTTGAAGACTTAGCTGCATCCCATGTAACATTTTAGACATTTTTTTCCATAAGGCTTTGACATTTAAAATTTAGAAGACCCACAGAAAAATATGACTTTCCAGCTTCTCTTAACAATATTAACATCTGGAAATCATTTTCTGGACTCTCTGCAACCCTGGAATTGAGCCAGTCAATTCAGTCCTGTGATAATGCTCATGAGGTCCAATATCAACCACCATGTCCCACCACACACACATAATTGTTTTTCTTGCAGTGGAGATAAAGTGAGTATAAAATGCTTCTTATACATAGCTCACTATCAAAAGCGATGAAATAAAAAACCCAGAAGGTCATGAGATTCAGTAAGAAGGAAAGTATTGTGTTTGTTTGTCTTTTGGTAGTACTAGAGATTGAAGCCAGAGAGTCTTGAGCTACAGCCATAGCCCTTTTAATATCACTGTTATTATTATTATTGTTTTTTGAGGCAGTATTTTGTGAAGTTGCCCAGGCTGGGCTTGAAGTTTTGATCTTTTGGCCTCAGCCTCCTGAGGAGCTGGGATTGCAGGCATGTCCCATCATGCTTGGATGAAGAACGAATTGTTGAATGGAAGTGATGTGGCTTTTAAAAAATTCTCCACATTGTTTTCCTAGCCTTATAAATATTGGACTATGTAATTCTTACTTCAGACTGTACATTCTTTAGGTTTGAGTTTTACGTGTGCAGCTCTCTCCTTTGACCCTATATATTGACCCTTTTGACTTTTGATTTCTACTGAAACACTCCTACCTATTCAAAGCCTTGTTCTTGGCCTCCTCCAGCCTACTCTGACCCTTTGCTATTCAACTGCTGCATGCCACTGATGTTACAATTGATTACTAACCATGGTGCTTTTAAATCAGCACACTGATTTGTTCAGATATACAGTGCCAGACAGTACAGAGGAAAAGGTCGGAATTTGGGGTTAGGAGAGGAGTTTGATTTTGGGGTTCTGAACTTCCTGGGTCATTATGACAAATAAGAAGTACATGAGAGGTTCCTGTTATAGTGTCTGATACTTAGTAAATAGCAAGATAGCAAGGTTTTTTAATAACAGTTTAGTACTTGGTAATGATGTCAACTATGTATTCAGCACATGCATTAGTCCAGGGCTATGCCAACCAGACACTGATATACACAGATAGGGTGAGGGAGTCAAGCTCATAAATACTTGTAATAATTTCACAGACAAAATGCTCTGGGATCATGGTGGGAAGAGCTTCTGAAATATTTTCAGGTATATTTCATGCAGCAGGTGGTTGTTTGGCTCCAGAATCAAGGCTGAAGAAGAAGTTTTCTAAATACAGAAGCAAATGAAGGGCTACCTTGCATATAAATATCCAGAAATAAAAGAGATACTATGTTCTGTGAGTGTCCCAAAAGTCAGGATTAACTCCACATTCCTGGAGTACAGGGTATGTGTAGAGACTAAAAACATATGAGATTGGAGAAGTAGATTGATGTGAACAATCTGAAACAGCAAGAATTTGCACCTTATTTAGGAATCAGAATTGTGGTTTGGAAAAGCCACTCTTACACCTGAGACCTGGAAAAACTGCAATTGAATTGTACTTCATGGACTGTGTAAGGAAGGAGTAGATATGAGAGAAGAATTTTAGAGATATTTTGATCCAAAATGCTGGACAAAATTTTCCAAAGACTAAATTCTCAGATTTGTCAAAAATAGAGAACATATTGTTCATGCACTCTGATGACTAAAAGTTTTGCTATATCAGCTTTTCAGTCAAGTTGACATGAAGTTTGTGATTGAAACTAAAAATCACCATAGTGGTGAGAGTTGTTGCTTTGGCAACATTGGCAAGGGTCCAATGAAGGATTCTGAGTAACAGGCTAGGCTGTAGGTAAATTATGATTTAGTCTGCTTTGGGCCAGTAAGTTAACACCACAGAAAAGCCTAGCTTGGCATTTCCTGCCTTGGAAATGCTTTAATTTGTTCCTTTCATCAAAGTGTACCCATGGACTTTTCTCTGGTTGGCCCTTTGTGAGGACAGTGTACGATCTGATGGGCTTTGATGATCTGCCAGGCCAAGAAAATATCTTGCCAGCCCCATCACTCCTACTCTGAGAGTTTTTCTATTGGTTACCACATTATTTCCAGATAGCTCTGTCAAAGAGTAGATGCATTACAGGAGAACTATGACATAGGAAACAAACAGAGAATAGCACAGGTAACATAAAGGAGAAAACACTAGAAAGAGCGCAGATGGTCTTGGTTCTATCCCTTAAGCTTACCTTTAGTTCTCCAACCATGGGCAAGTCAACTACTGTTATCATTAGAATCTGTTTCATCATATAAATATGATATGATAATATACCATCTATACGGCAATATAGGTAATATAGAATAACACATATAGTATATATAATTTACCATATATATATATATATATATATATATATATGCCACATATATAATACACATACAGGTAGATAGATAGATAGATAGATAGATAGATAGATAGCTTCATTGAGAAGTGCCAAATGATGTGGCAAATGTGTTTTGTAAACTGTAAAGGGCTATGCAAATTATTAGGGAATACTACACGAAGTAACCTAGGACTGAGACCTAGGACTGCACAGGGGAGGCACAATGATGATAGCATGAAGACTAAGGCTGTGGCAGGAAGCGACAATAACTCCCATGAGGACCTAGCGTGGCTTTCGCATCTCACCTCTATGATGCTCTAAGCCACTTTCACCGTGTCTCTGCTGTTCTGAATGACTTACTGTCCACCTTACAGATGATGCTTATTATGGTTTGTGTCTGCATGTCCCCCCAAATCCTCATACAGTCAAGGGACGGCTTCTAGGATTTGTAATTGATCCATGATCCAGTGCTGGGATTATGGGTGTAAGTGCTACCCATGCCCTGGGGCTTGGTAGTTTGCATACAGTGTAAGGGAGAGAAAGAGGCTGCTTGCTGTCATTCCTCCTTTTTTGCGCTTGTTGCTTTGCTGTCTTCTGCCACCATGAACTGTAGCCCTCTGGTATGTGCCACTCTGCCTGAGAGCCAGCTGAGTATGGACTGAAACCTCCACAAACTGTAAGCTAAATAAACCTTTCCTTCCTCAGTTTTGGGCATCGGGTATTTTGTCCCAGCAATGAGAGAAAAGTAATCAAGACAATGCTTTTTCATGTCTCTGTGTTACAAAAACTGTTCTCTCTGCCTGGATTTCCTGGCTCTACCAAACCACATGAACAATACTCTCTCTTCTTTTAAGGTCATCTGGAGAGATCAGTGCCACCCACAGCAATAACAATACCTTTCTGATATTTGTTCTATTATATGTCATTTATCTGCACATATTTTCCTCTTTTACTTAGGTGGACTGACCTGTGTCATCCCCACACTCGTTGACCCCAAATTCTTATTTGATTAAGGCTTCATGTTGAAGCCAATGTGATTGGATTTGGAGAAAGGGCTTTTAAGGAGGTAATTAGTTTAAATGAGGTCATGAGGGTGGGCCCTAATCCAATGGGATTAGTATCCTTAAGTACGGAAAGAAAATCAGTAGTTCAGGTACAGAGAAAGGGCCTGAGAAAGGGCCATGTGTGCACCTGGTGAGAAGTCAGTCACCTACAACTCAAGGCTTCACCTGCTGATATCTTCGTCTTGGACTTATACCTTCCAGAGCTGTGAGATAATAAATTTTGGTTCTTTAAACCACCTCATCTGTGTTGCTTTGTTATGGAAACCTGAGGAGCAAGCATTTTACCGATAGCAAGATTTTAAGGGCAAGCACTGTATTTTACTCAGTTTTGAACTATCTGGTATTGGCAAATAGCATGTGAATTTAGGTAAATAAGTTTTGAGGGAATGGATAAACTAATTAATGTAGTCCATCTGGGATTAACTGGTTGATCAGAAGAGGTCAGGAATTAAGATTAGCTGTTTACGCTTGGTCGGTGGCTATGACTACAGAGACCTAGAAAATGAACACTAGAAGGAACTCAAGTGTGGGTCAGAAAGTTAGGACAGGCAGATAGAGAGCTAGCTGAGTCCCACAGGAGGCCATGGGCAGATGTTAGGGCTGGCCTTAGGGAAGATGTCAGGTAAGGCCAGTGTCAGAGGAACTCTGGGGGATGTAACAGTTCCCAAAGCCCCTCTAAGAGCTCTACCATCTCCAGAATAAAGTGTGAGCTTTTAACTCAGCCAGAAAATTTCTTTATGTTATGGCTACCATCTACTCACTGTGCTTACAGCAGTCCCATAGATAGCAAGCAGCTATTTATTGTTTGCCTCTCAAAGGCAAGAACTATGTCTAATTTGCTTTTGTTTTCACCCAGTCCATAGGGGAAGGCTTAGTAAATTGTAGGTGCTCAATAAATGTTTCCTGTTGAACAGGATAGGAGCTAAATGTAGAGTCTGCCAGCTGCTGTGACACTTGCATGTGAAGAATATTTCCCAGCCACTGAGAACCACTCAGAACAGGACTCCACTGTAAGGTCTTGTATTAGTGTCACAAGGCTGCAGTAATTACCTTGTTTGAAAAATAGTGAGATACTACCCAGCTTTTCAGAAGATGAAGGAAAATGTACAGTTTCATATATTGTTGGTGAAGAAGAAATTGGTGCAATGTTTTAGGCTCCACATATTGAAAATTGTTAAAAATTGCATACACTTTGATCCAGCAGGTCTTCATGTAAGGCAAAGATTCTGCTGCAAGCAGGTTCATATTAACTGGGGATAACTGGGTATAAGTGATATTTCCAACAATAGGTGATTATTGAAATACATGACTGTCACTATGCACTCAATGGATGGAAAAACCACATTTCTATTAAAACAAAACCCAAAAAACAATGGTCCTACGTGTAAGCTTTGATCTGAACTCACAATCAGATATTGTTGAGTAAAATAGCAGATTAAAAGGAATGTATACGATACTAATTTTAATAAAAACAGTCACATTGTGCAAAAAGACAAGGATGTATGCTTCAAATGTGATCAACAATTTTGAGTAAGCTTTTGATAATTTTGATCGTTGGTCTTTTCTTTTTAATCAGGAATGTACATTACACATATGATAAATGAAAGTTTTTTAAAACATGAAAAATATACCCTTATAAACTTCTTCTAGACTTTGTATATTATTAACATAATTTGTTACGGTTTTATTTATCTAAGCATAGGCTCTCATCTAATTTGCATGATAATGGTAGAAAGACCATTCATTCTTATGTTGGTATGAAACAAGAGCAGACAAGTAGGTTTGTTTAAACATTGTTAATGTTCTGGCACCCAGGCCAGCTTGAGGGCTCTCAAATTCCTCTTGCACCTTCAGAATATGTTGGCTGCTGATCTTTCTTCACTGTCTGCACTTTGGGATGTTAAAAGCTTGAAATGTAACGGTTTCTCACTTTTGATCTACTTGAAATGATGGTGTGTTAAGTGAAAGTGGTTTGTGAAGCTCTTTGTAAATGGTGTGCAGCTCAACCAGCCTGGGATTTGTACTAGAAATGGTGTGGAAACACTGTGGTTTTGGGAAAATAAAATCCCTTCCGGGAGCCCCCGATTGTCTTGGAGATAAGAATGAAGGCCAATGGGGGAAGGACCAGGGGCATACCAGTACAACCTGGAGATTCCACTGGTGTATCTAGGGGGTATGTTGAGGAATCTGCTGTTCAAGAAGAAATTTGAAAGCCTCTGATTGGTTCTTTGCCTTTTTTTTTTGGTTCTTTGCCTTTAGTTTAGAAAAGGACATACCAAGGCCAAGGCTAGTATGTGTGTGGGTGAGAAGGTTGACTTTACCAGAATCCCTCAGTTGTGTAGCTGGAACCAAATGTGAGTCTTTGGATATTTAATACTGTGTTAAGTTGACTCCACTGATGTCCTCATACTAAGAGAGAAACCTAGAACCATTCATATAAAGCGATGGCTACTTTTGCTCAGGTGAAAGTCACCCAGTGACAGTGATAACAATGTTCCCATTTTCTCTCCAAGAATGGCAAATATGGGGGGTTGACCAGTAGTCATTCTCAGATCTAGTTCCATTATCCCAGACAAGATGTACTCTCAGTCCCAGGGAAAGGGCTGCCTAGGGGGCTCCATGAATGATGTGGGGTATGATCTTGGGCAGACAATCCCAGAAGCCCCACTTCTATTTCTTAAAGAAGAAAGATTTTCTCACAGTCAATTATATACTAGGAGCTGTGAAGCAGCAAAGGTTACTTATGCATAGCCCTTGTTGCTTAAGAATCTTAATGATGTGTTAGATACACAGAGGTAACTCATTCTATTACCAGACAGAGAGGAGTAAGCATTTAAGTGATATTCAAGCGAAACTCCATGGATGCAGAGAAGGAAGAGAGTTCATGCTTTGACCACTGACAAATGCTCGTTCAGGGCACTGTACTAAGTTTCCACACAGGAGATGTCCAAAGATTGTTCTTTCACAATTTCTCAGCTGAATTGCCTAAAAGATTAGAGCACTATACAATTACAGATGAGACCATAAACATGTTTATCTTCTTTTTAAGTGCTGGTAGTCACCTTCATAAGTGAGGGGTGCTCAAACTTAAACGTTATAGACACATAATTGTATATACAGAGCCATTTTTCTAAAGGCAGAATAAAGTAGAAATTACAGGTGTAATTTTGTATGTGATCAGATTTTTCTGGGAATATTGTGAATTTTGTATCCAGTGAAATATGAGGCCTCTTGGAATCATGGAAATGTAGAGTCCCAGAAACTTAGAATTTATTCAGGGCAATGCATTCATCTCATGAGCGTGAAGATGGGGATGTGATCATCTCTCCGATCACACTGATCTGTTTTATGTTTGGTGTCACTTATTACTTTCTAGTGCATACTGGCTGCAGCTCAAGATGAAGGAATGAAGCGTTATTTTCCTCTCAGAAGTTTTCCACCTTATTTGTCATTACTAGAGGAGACTCACTGATCTCCTGGGGCAATTTTACCCATGCTCTTTCTCACCCTTTGCGACTTCAGGAGATCCCCTAGAGTAGTCAAGTTGTGTAACATTTGTAATGTTTTTATGGGAAAATCAGATTCAAATGCCTTTAAGTGAGTAATAATTCTAGGGGGTTTGGTTATTATTTTAGAGTCCATAGTTGCATGGTCTTTATTTTGATCCACTTCCTACTAGGAATCAAGACAATAGAGAGGCTGAAAAACTACTCCTGCATAGAAAAAGTCTTGGCCATCTCTTTGGGCTGTCATGTTCACCTTTCTTTGAGGCTTTTTGGTTGATATTTTCCAAGTAACTGGGATATTATATGATAGTGACTAGAACCCTTTTCCTGCATGGGAAAGAGGTTCTTTCTTCTTATGCAATGAAAGCAGACAGAAGCTTTCTCAGAACCAGTTAAGGGAATGATTATATCTCTGCCATTCATTTTCTCTCTCTCTGTATACATATCTGTCTCCTAGATGTTCTATCACTTATTTTTCCATGATTTTCATAATAGTAAATAACTGCAGGATCAGGTGATCAAAAGGATATTCAATCAACCAAATGATAAAACTTGAAGGTATCCATCCATCCATCCATCCATCCATCCATCCATTGTGCAGATTTGGCAAAATCCCTCTCAAATCCAGAGAGTGATCAAAGTTTAGTAATTCTTTCCCCTTAACCTCTCTTTGTTCTATTTCTAGTTCTCCTGCCCCGTCTCTACTGTCTTAGTTATGACTTTAATTTAACTTTTTGAATTTCTTCTACCAGATGTCCCCATTCTAACTCATTATGCAAACTGCCAAGAACTATCTTTCTAAACACAATTCCTCTCACTAACTCCCAAAATACCTGGCAAGCCCAACAGAGTGAGAATATATTTAGTGAGGTGTCCAAGTCCCTTCTAGACCTGACCTGTACCCACCTCTCCAGGTTGGTCTTTTATCACTCTGTTCAGATAGCCTTCATCTCCACCACATTCATCAACCTACGGTTCCCAGCTCAACAGGTGGAGTTCTGCCCCCACTTCCCTGTTCGCTGTAAACTCCTGATGAAAATTTCTGTCTCCACTTGTTTACATTTCAAAGTTCCTCTCTAGCCTCATTTCCTCGAGGAAGCCTTTCTTGACCTTTTCTCCTTTAAGTAAATTTGACTATTTTCCATTGTGAATCTTTAGAGAATCCTGAGGAATAGACTGACAGGACTTGTAAACTTTTTGTTACTCTTCTTTCTCAGTAACCACATTGAATCTGAGTCCTTCTAGTCCAGGAGCTTATTTTATTTGCCTTTATATATTTTTTTCTATTGCTACAATTTGAATATTTGTGCACCAAATCCATGTGTTCAAATCCTCACCTCCATGGTGATGGCATTAGGAGTTGGGATCTTTTAGGAGGTGATTAAGTCGTGAGGGTGAGACCTCATTTAAATGAAGTTATAAAAGAGATCCCAGAGAGCTGTCTTGCCTCTTTCACCATCTGAAGATATAGCCAGAAAGTGCTGTGTATAAGAAACCACTCCTTGCCAGATACCAGTCTGCTTGTATTTTGACCTTGGACTTCCCAGCTTCCAGTGTTGTAGAAATAAATGTTTGCTCTTTAGAAGCCACAAATTCATAGAAGTGTTTATAGCATCTTAAACAGACTAAGACCTCCTCACAGTTCAAGTATTCATACACTGCAGGCATTCAGCAAAGATGAGTTCGGTTAGTTGAGGTGACATGGATTGAACTGACCGTTATGGCACAATCTGCAGCTTTGGACTGGATGAGCCAATGCTCTTCTCCTTCCTTCTCCTCTCCTCACCCTGTTTATTTTTCTCATAGCCGCTGGAGCCAGAAAATGTTTACCAAACATCTGTTGCATTTGCCTATCACAGTGGTTTTCATTGCATTGAAAATAAAATTCAGGTCCTTCTTAGTTAAGAATGTTCAAACTTTTGCCAGTCCCACAGTTGTATATGCAGGGCAGCACATATTCATAAACATAGTATAGAAATTGCATTTAAAATCACTGCCTCTGGAATGCTTGTCCTCCAATCTGCATTATGAGTGGCTCTAATATTCAAGGCTAAGCAAAAATGCTACTTCTCAGGAAAGAATTTTCTGATAAACTCATCCAACTCTGATGGCATTATTGTATTTAGTTTTGGTTTCACTTTATCACTCTTTACAAACATTTTCTTTCTTGATTTTTCCCTTGCATATTGAATTGTATTACACAAGAATGTAATAATGATAGCTAACAATTGTATAGTTTATATCCCAGGATGGGCATGGTTCTATGGGCTCTCCTGTGTATTTTTCCACTTAATCTTCACAAGAGCCTATGAGGAGAGAATTATTTTAACCCTATTTTAACAATGAAGAGCCTAATACTGTTGGGACAATATTTCATGCCTATATCTTGTACTCTGAAGAACAGCTGGGAAGATAACAATATGCAACATATTAATCATTGTTATTCTTTTACTATCCTGTTTTGAAACTCTGTTTTATTTTTATTTTTTCGCTTTAAAATAAAAAAAAGAAGATCCTGTGACATCGAGAGGTAAGCAATTTGCCCAAGGTCCCAGCTCTTAGTCAGTCTTGTGCTGTTCTCCACATACACATGGACCTTATAGATCCTGTTTGTTGCTCTATTTGTGATTCTAAAGATACAGTTTATATGACTTAATAAATAAATGAATGAGTATAGTATTAAAAGTGTTGTCTCTCCTTATTTTACTAGACGCTGGTATTCACTAATCACTGAAATTTCATTGGAATGAATCATGTATAAGAAAAGTGAATATTTTTTGGTTTAAGTAAATAATCTTACCTCTAATTCTTTGACTATATTTTCAGATATGAGTATAAAATCTTCCCACTCCAAAGCAACAACCAAAACAACAACAACAACAGCAACAACAACCACTTTTGTCTTAGCTAAAGTGGCAGGAGAAATGTTCACTGTATTCTTGGAAGACATAAAGTGTCACTTGCTATGGTCCGTAAAGTATCCAGAATAATTCTATGCATAGTCATTAAAGAACTCTATAAAAATCACTGAATATTGAGACCACTCAAGCAATCTGATTGCTTAATTAAATCTCTAGAAATGCTCGATATGTGCCAATTGAAACTGTATAACCAATAAAAAGAGACCTAGGTGCTTTCTATTTTCTTTGTCTTTTCATCTCTAGTTTATAATAGCAGTACTGACCTTGGCCCTGGGCTTTTCCTGGGGATGAATGACTGGCAAGGCTTTATGGTCCTCAGCTGCCCCCGCGGTGGACTATCAACCCCTCCCAATTTGTCACTCATCCTCTGCAAAGTGCCCCACATCTCACTCCGGTTTGCTAAGGGATGTCAGTATTCGTCAAAACTGGTGGGGATTGGCTTGCGAATAGTGATTTGTGGGTTCTTGGGAACTCTGGCAATATTGACATCTCTGAAAAAGATGTCCTGACAAGCCCAGAGGTGGCCTTTGATACACTCGGTGTTTACATAAGAGCTTGTTTCCCCCCACACCGCATTCCAGTGTGATGGTTAAAGGTGCTTGCAATGGATGTTTTTGCTCTTGGAGCTTTGTTCCCTTGTCTTTTGAGATGTGACTTCCTTAAACCTGTGTATGGACAGAAAATGCTTTGGAATCATAGAAAAAAGCTTCTTTTGAAGTCAAAGATGGTGATGGCTGCATTTAACTAAATAATTCTGAATATAGCACAGTATAAACAAGTTAGAGCTTCCTCTGCTACATGCTGGTGACACTGACAGCATCTCAACGGGTTGTGATTCTAATTCTGCTTTTTTGTTTTTGTTTTGTTTTTGCTTCCTAATGGCTAAAAGAGAGATTAAACCTCTAGAAAATGGTCGCTGTCTCTCTAGTTCCACACTGTCAATGGCGCAGATCTCAGCTATTGCTTCTCACGTGTCCCCACAGCCACATCATGGCTTTGAAAACCTGTGTTATTCCTGTTGGTAGTGTGACCTTGAGTGACTTTGTCTACTGTAATAATGACGCTGGTACTACTTGACTGGTGCTTTAGAATTTACAGAGTGCTTCCTAGGAGCTCATGATTAATCATGCTTTCTGGAAGAGGCAGCTAGTTTCCGAGAAAAGGAGTGACTTGCCCAGGATCATATATTCTATAAGTAGATGAGGTATTCTAGACTTTCCAATTCTAAATTCAAGCTCCTTCTCAGGTCTTTCACTTTCCCATCTTCCAAAGACAGCTCATTGTTCACTTTTTGGCCCTTAAATCATTTCTGTCTTTCTGTCAGGGCAAGTGAAGGGGCCTTAAACAATAACAGTTGCTACTATTTACCATTAGCTGTGGACATATATCACACATACACCATTCCACTTTGTTTTCCTAACTCAGTAGGAGCAAGAACTACAACCATATTAGAAAGGAGGACAGTGTAGTTCAGTGGGGTCAATGTCCTATTGGAGTTCAGGATCTGGCAGTTCTGACTCCAAAATCTTCATTCATGGGGCTCTGCTCTCTTTCCAGACAATGGAGACTATTCTCTGTGGAGTTTTGTGGTTTAGTAATTCTTTTTCCTGTTGCATAATATCAAATATGAGCTGTTCCATGAGCTGCGAATGAAATTTTGACCATAACAAGATGGAAATATCTCCAGCTGGATGGCACTGGGAATGCGGCTTTCTTTACCAGTGCTATGGGATTACTTTGATATTCATTCCGAATATGGCTGAAATGTAGTGGTATCTTGGCTCACCAACTTTGTTCTTTCCATGATTCTCATTGTATTTTGAGTGGGATAAGAACCAAATCAAATTCATTGGTTAGGTTCACTATTAACTTTATGGAGAAATTTGGTTCAGTTCTTGTCTTGTTCTGTTTGCAACCGGCATCATGGAAAAAATTGGGTACATGAACCAAGGTATCACTGCTTACTCAAGTAAAGCATATTCATGTTTTCAATTTTCCCAATAATGACATCAAATGATATATATATAAAGGACAGGTTTTGATTGGACAGATACCTTCAAATTTTTATTGCTAAGCTCAAATCATAAGGAGGCTATAAGGGACCAGAGAAATCATGTCTTTCTCCCTCACCTTCTTTGGAGTAAGGAAATCTAAAAAGTTTCCTCAATCAGGTATACTGGTTTTCTTTTGTTTTTCCCTTCAGTAAGTGGCTGATGTGTTGTGTTCACTGGTATGTGCCGGACACCCTCCTAGGAACTGGGCAGTGTGTCGTACTTCACTGTGGGGAATGAGACAGACACAGGCCCCGTGTTCAAAGACCTGAGGGTATAGTATACAGAGATTGAGAACTTCGCTTCAACATCAGACTATAGTTGACTCATTCTGCTGCTCATTCTGGAGCTATGCACATGTCTGTGCTCACCTTGTGTCTTGGCTGATCATACATGGATGTGCCACTATTTTCTCGGTGTATAAAGAATGGAAGCTTTATACACATTATCCCTAGGAGTTTATTTCTAACCTGATAAATTGGAGTGGGATAAGAGAAGGATCTTGAAGTTGTCTTCCGTATAATCCCAGGCTAACATCAGACCTGGGCCTTCCTACCACCTCCCTGAAGTCTTGTTTCCTTTAGAGCTTGACTGTAGTGCTCATCTCAGATCCCTATCCCCTTTGAAGGCTTCATGTCATTCTTCTCCTTCCTCTGTTTGTCTCATCCCTTTCATATGTTTTACAGTCTATGTTGGACCTATTGGGCTATCTTGTTCTTCGCATGTCCTTGATAGACATCAGAGCTACCCCTAAAGATCAGTCAGGAGGGTACAGAAGGGTTCCAAACTAGATGTCAATGGACACTAAAGAAAATCTTGAGAGATACAATTGTTCTTTCAGTTTTTAAACTTGTTCATTTATATAATTTTATTACATAGCCTCAGGAGAAAACAAAAACAAATCCAACAAAAACAAAATAAAAAAAATAGCACCTTAGAACTTCAGAGTTTAAGGTGATTTATTTTCTTAGGAGAACTTTCTCCAATGGCTCCCTGCTCTGCAGAACTTGGTTTGCCATCAATATTTAAAATGAAAATAAAGTAGTTCTTAAAAAATGAAGATCACTTAAAACATAGTGCTACTTGAATGTCAAAAAGCCATTATGTTTAATAGCATTTTTTAAACTATTAAAGTTGAGTGGTTACTTTTTATTTTGCATTTAGTCACTCATGGGAGACATTTATTTAGTCTTATATGCTACAAATAGTGATGCTGTTAGTAGAGAGGATTCTCATTTTGAATAATGGTCTCATTTATACAATATATCTTAGTATGATATATTCATACCTTACAGAGAAAAGAAAATGCACAAACTCTTCAAAGAGTAGAAACTCTGTAAAACCCCTACCTTTAGAGCTATAGAATTGTGGAATCAAGAAATGTGGTAATTATTTTGCATCAGTCAAATGGCCAACTTGTATCACCAAATACATGTTTTAAGCATGTTTGGAGGAGTTGGTAATGTTGAAAACAAGGAGAAGATCTTTAGTCTATCTTGTGAGTAGGGTTAGGATACCACACTCTCTCACGATCTAATCTACAAACACCAGATGCAAAGAGAAAAAAATATGGAATATAAGTGAGATAACATTTTTACCCCTAGATATGATTTTAAAAGGAACTTTTAATCAATTGTCATTTTGGGACAAACTGGTAGTCATTCGTAACAAAAGATTCAGTGATTTTGTAGAAATGTTGCACTGTTTTCCCTATAATACACACAGACTTCTCAATAATCTAAACCAGAGAAAACTGCAAATTCTGGACACAAATGGCACAATTTTCTGAATCTGTGTTCCCTCTGGCACCAATAAAAATGTAGAATGCATTAGAAGCACAGCAGAGGGCACAGATGTGGGCTGTTTGATGCAAAACTATGTAGCACTTTTTTTTTTTCAATTGTGGGGATTAAATCCACGTCTTTCACACTGAGTTGTATTCCCAGCTCATTGTTTTTATTTTTTGTTTCGAAACAGGGTCTTGCCGAATTGTCCAGGCTATACTTGAATTTATGGTCTTCCTACCTCATGTAACTTTTGAAGACAGTATCTGGTTCTTGGGCCTTTGTGGTTCTGGGGCCCCTTAAATCTGGTTCTTGCTTCAGTGATACCTTTAATGAAAAAGAACCTGTTTTTGTTTTTTTTACTGTAGGGACATGCTTAGGCCCTGTTCATCAGATGGGAAGAGAAGCACTCACAGAGTTTTACAACCAGACATGTTTCCAGGCATTTCCAAATGTCCCCTGTATGTCACTGAACACCACTAAGATGACTGGAGTGATTCTGCCTGGGAGGTATTATCTTTCTAGGTTCAGACTCTACAGAGCAAAGCACTTCTGTCCTAGAACTCGAGGAAAAACAGCCTGAGAGGAACTCTTACTGTATCTACTCAAGTAGGTGGTCCCCTCTCGAAACAGTCACTGTGAAGTATTGTGAAGCCACCTCTGAAGCTGGCCACCTGAGGGGTGGAGATAGAGCACCACACATGGAATAAACAGTTGCCAGAAATAGAATATTCTCCAATTAAAATCAGAGGCCATTTTAAAGAGAAAGAGAGTCTGGGCAAGATGAAAAACAAACTCCTACTGGAGAAAAATATTCTTCCTAATTTTCACAACAACCAAGGCACAAAGAAATTCAGTGGTCCAATGTTGTAATGACTGCTCAGACAGACAAGGATTTTTCTTTCTTATTCAAAATAATGAGTGATGAAAAACAAAAAGAAAAAACCTAACTTTTTCTCTATAGTCAGAATTATCAAGAGTTAACAAATGCTTAATATCCAGGTGTATTTGCTGCACCTTATGATGCTGAGCAACTTGTCCCTGCTTTGGGGGATGGGGTGGGAGAGTGACTCTCATTTGTCCAAGCTAAAGATTACAATGCTTTTCTCTACAATTACAGTATCAAAAGTAGTCAAATGATTTATTTACAACAATGCTACTTCAGTTTTAACACTTCTTATGGCTCATTATGAGTTAACTGGCCTTCTTTTTTCTAACTGAAGAACCAGTCATAGTATGAATCTGTTTCTATTGGAAAATGCATCCTGAATACTAAACCATCAGCTTTCCAATGCACTTTTGGAATGCAGCACATTTGTAAGGTAGAGGTTGTCTGTGTTATGAAACCGACACTGTTTTTTTAGGTGATTCATTTCTTCCAGGAGACTTGAGGTATTTGTTCAAAGTTCCATGCCGCTGGTTGAATATCTAATAATAATGAAATGTACACAAGTTCCCATGCTACAGAACAGACTGTCTCCAGTCTAAGAACATGTGTAACAAGTCATACAATGAGCTGGAGGGATTTACTTGTAACAAGCTATCTATATTCCCATTTTAATCAAGAGTCTTTGTTAATCATACCTGAATGGGTTATATGTTGCTATATTTTAAGAAATTTCAACTCAGTATTGAGCTCAAAGATTATTTATTTACGAAATATATTGACCTCATTTCAATGCCATCCAAAGCTGAGAGAGAGGGGGAGAGAGGGAGAAAGAGAAATAAAGAGAGAGCTCTTTGCCACTCTGGGATTAGCATTTTAGATCTGTCCTTGGAAGTGTGCTACTTGTTGCAAAAATCTTCAAACCCGCCTCCCACTAATACCTTCAGCACATAAGCACATTTCCTTGAAAGAGGCCACCTTTGGGCATGGTGAAAAATCTATTTTTCAAAGTTTTAGCTACTTTTTTTGTGTAATGGGGTGTTAATAAGTGGGGGAAATCCTGTTACTTAAATTCAGTGACAGTTTAGACCACTTGAGGGGCTTCCTTGGTGACTCATTTTCTTTAAGATATGATGTGAGAATATCTATTTAGCTTAAGGTTAAGAGCATTATTGCAGTAATTTTTACTTCTAAAAACTGATACCTTTGGAAACATTTATATCCAGAATGTTCGAGAACTACAGAAAACAGCTGCAGAGAATCTTGAAAGAAATAGCTTTAGCTTTCTGCATTTTTGCAGTGTTTAAGGACTGCACCGAAGGAATTTGAAATCAAGATGATTGACATTACTAAGCTTTTTTTAATGCTGCACACATGGTCGTTTTTAAAAAGAGTACTCTGCACGCAAAACATAATTGCTCTCTGCTTCTGCAAAGGTTTCCCTTCAATAGAATTGCATTTTCCTGATATAACTGATTAAAATAAATTAAATGAACCACTCACTTATTCTTCCAGTTTGCAAACTTTGAAATTTTTAACAGGGTTTTTATATAGGCATACATTGTGCAACTCGTCATACTATTTAGTAAAGTGTATTATATGTGCACTTTTAAAAAACTAGATAACAGCATGCTTAATACAGAGAAAAAGGTCACAGTGTCTATCCAGGACCATTAGCCCTCTGGTGATTGGCCATCAGCAGACACCTTTGGATACTTTTTCTAGTCAGCTGGTTCTGGCCAGCTCTGTCCGGGCCCTCTTCACGGCGGGTGGGTGCTGCCTTGAGCGAGATGGCACATCACTCCTAACATTGAGCATCCATCTGGTAAGTGGATGAGAGTGATGCGAAATATTCTGCACCTGGGCTCCCATTTCCACATCTTCTATGATCATTAGTTTAAAAGTGTTTAAAAAATTATGTATAGAAGATACAATATATATGTATACATAAATTCCCCAAGAGGAATGTAATTACTCTGTGTTGTGACTATATAGTAATAAAACATTAAAAAAAGAAAACAGTATATAGATATGTGTAGGCATATATTTTTGTATATGTATGTGTTGCCTATTTTGTATATCATATGATTACATCAGACATAATTCTATTATTACACTGTAAGTGTACTATTGTGTGCATATGTATTACAAGACATTTTATAAAGAAGAATCAACTAAGCTTTCTTGTGATTTATGCCATTTATGAACACAGATTATTTTAGTGCTAAATCAATGTCACATTTTACAGAAAATACATCTGAGTTTATAAAAATGTTTTGAAATAATAGCTGCTTGGTTTAATGTAACTTATTGAATATGTGACATTTGTTTAAAAAAAAGTTCATGCCTTGATCAATGGAAGGGCTGCAGGAAGACTGTAAACCAAAATGGGGAGGGAGACTGAGAAACAGAACTCACGGTGGAAGACGGAGTGGCAGATGAAATATCAGAATTAATGTACTTGTTTTCAGTTTTCTTTCTAAATTAGACCATATCTCACTGTGTCTGTTGTCACCAGGTGTTATAAGCCTTAAATACGTGCTTTATTATTTTTGGTTCTCCAGAAACTTTGGGGGAAGTTAAGGAGCCAGAGCCAGGCAAGTCTTTACACATTCTGATCAGGTTTCCCCGGGGTCTTACTGCTGGAAGAATGTCTTCTGGGTAAATTTCCACTCTCTCAGTGGGGAGTGTTTTGCATGAACTGGCTCCCTGGAGAAAATGTTATTCCATACAACAAAGCCCAGGCAGTGACTCATATTAAACTGACCAGGGTAGGGGAAGGGAGACACCGACATGCAGGGAGGGGAGTGGCGGGGGCAGAGTTCACGATTTACTTTCTAAAGAGTGACTACTGCTCTCTGGAAAAGAAGAAAAAAACCTCCCAGGTCTCTGTGTTTCCTTGCAACGCTTTTGTATCAAAAGTATTTGCAATGTGTCATAAGGATTTTCTAGGAGGAAATGAAGATTTTCAGTCAAGGCAAGAAAAACCTAGAGTCACTGGAAAAGTCATGAAATTGCCTTTCTTGCTGACTAGTGTGAGCCATGGTATCAACCATAGTTCATAGAGTGGATATGATTAATTTCAAAAAGCCCGTTATTGCTGACCACCAGAAACAGGGCTTGCAAAGATACTGATGAGAAATAAAGACTTTTGTTTTGGTCTGGATTTGCATGTTTCAAACACCACATTATCTAACAATGGATTCTTCTCACATTTTCTTAAAAAACTTGAGTCTCAAACATCTTTGCTTTCTAAAAAGTTACAGGTACACAGATCATCACAGCCCTGATGTTTCCTATTGTTTTTAGGGTGCATTTTGATCAAATGATACAGCTCTGCAATTTGATCCATTTAATTATCTTTTTTATTATTACAACATGCACCAGGGTCCTAAACTTCCCATGATTTATTGATAAGGGTGTCTTCCACTTGTACTGCCTCATTTTATTGCTGTTTTTATAATGGCTTCTAACTAATAAAATGTTATCTTATTCATTTTGTTTATGTGTAGTAAATCAGAAGCCTCCACTTTCTCTGCTAGGCAGATAGAGGTTGTGCAAGGGACGAGGGAGATTGTCTTAATGTGTTAAACCCATGATGTCTTTTGCATACAAATTGAAAGTAGTACAAATGCATTTCATTAAGGAAAGTATTACTGTTTCTTCATGACCTAGGGAAAATTAATATTCTAAATACAAAACCATGTGACTTGGGGTTTTGCCTCTTTCCAGCAATCGAAGCTGTGAAAAGATGTCTGGAATCAAGCCCAGCTTCCTTCTTCACTCCTACAAGCAATTTTATTTCCTCAGTGAAGGAAATAGATACAATGGAAAAATATGTGTGCTGTGTTTCAGCAAGCTTAAATGTTAAATTCATTAAAGGGATATTTACTAAATACTTGGACCCTGTATGAGGTATGTGGGGAGTAGGGTAGAGTAGGGAAGTGGACAAGAGACATGGCCCCTTGACGCCACAAAGCTTATATTTTTGAATGGCAAAATAGACATCAAATGATTATGTGAATGACTCTGTAGTTTCAATTGTGATATGGGCAGAGAAGAAAAGGCTCAGGAAATGGAGAGACACTATATCACATTAGCTTTCATTCTCCTTTTCTCTTCTTTTATTCAAAGACTACTCTGCCTACCTTGCAGAGGCTGTACCTGTGTTAGAGGGATGGATAGGAAGGTCCTGCTGCAGGCTGGTGAGGGGCTGCCCCAGAACAGTTCCACAAGGGACTCTGGGATGGAGACACTGGAGATGCCACACAGGAGTGTGGTGGATCGCAGCTTTCTTTCTTCCTGAATGTTAAAAAGCTTTTGAGGCACGAGATGGCTTCTCTAAAGGCAAGGAGTTGAGCTGAGTCACGCTCCTGAGAAGAGAGAATGGTCACAGGAGACAAGGACAGTGGAAGACACCCAGGTGGAGGTGAGCCAGGAAAGGAGGGGGAAGCACAAGGTGAAGGATGCCGCATTCTTGCCAAGGTGCTTGGACTTCATCTTGAGAGTTTGAGGAGTCATGGTAGGAATTTAAAACAGCTTTTATAGTGGATATATTTACCTAAGAGCATCCACCTGCCCATTTTTCAGTTTCAGTTGAGTATAGTCAACCTTGGTTTCAAAATACTAATTCCAGAAGTCCATGTTTGAAATTATACATCTTTCTGAGTAGCATGACAACATCTTCATGGTCCTGCTGTGCTCCCCAGAGAGGTGAGTCATCCCTTTGTGCTGTGTGTGCTGCTACCCCCAAGTCACCAGTCACCACCCCCATTTGCCTTCAGGCGCCTACCTGTCTCCCAAGAGCCTGTACGGTCTGAGGGAAGCTGACCTGACCTCAGCCATAGAGTCTGACTCCATCAAACGTGATGTTCTCTCCCCCGTTAACACTCTTCTGGACCTAAATGAACAGGCTGCTTTGGTCACCACTGGTCATGCCTTCTCTTTGGCTCTGGGGAGCAGTCAGGCATGTTAATGCTGTCAATCGCAGCCAGCCAGATGCAGAAGGCAGGTGATGGTGGTGGTGAGGACGATGATGTGAATGGGCGTGGAGGCAGAACTCTGCTAGGAAATGCTGGGAGAGAAGTGTCTTCTCTCTTAACAGTTCTTGAAAAGGAGAGTTTTCTTTCTCCAGGAGTTGAGAGGTGCCAGTGTGAAGCCCAGAATGAAACAGCTAGCTTGTTTTCTCCACCTCAAGCTGGAGCCCTCCTCCTAAATAAGGAGCGGTACTCTGAGGTTGGTATCCTGGGTGTGCCTCATGCTCGTGATCCAGAGCGTGGTACACAATGCAGACAGCATATGGAGATTTGCAAGAGTACTTTCTCATTGGCAGTGCTTAAGAAAGGGTGGTTATTTTTACCTATCATTTAAAAGTTTATTTTAAACCTATGATGGGCCAGTTACTATGCTAGGTAGTGAGTACAGGGTAAGCAAGAAACATAATCTTTGCTCTCAAGAAATCTGCAGGATATGACTTGTATTTGCCCCTTGCATGTGTTTCATTGTAGTTAAAGCTGGCCTGTGCATAGACCTATCTATTCCACGATGTATATGGTGGTGGCTTATATGTAAGTACTCGTGGATGTCCACTGAAAGGAAATGCCAAACAAGCACTCTTCACATACTTTGTACGTGCAAGCCAAGAGAGAGGGTAGTGTAGCAGTGGTTGCAGAGAGAGTGCAGGTTAGTGGTCAGAGGACATAGGGTTAATTTTCCAAAAACTTACCTTCTGAATAATGGCTCTGGAACTTACTGGATTCTCAGTGAGCTGCTCTTCCCTTAACCTTAACATGATAAGGTAATGCAAATTATTTATATTATAATTTTTAGATGCCTGAAAGAAAGTGACTCTAATAAATTATAGTCATTGAGGTATTTCACCAACATGAAATAATCACTTTGAGCTTTATTTGCACATTTGGTTTAACAGACAAGTTTTTAACTATCCTGTCGATCACTGAACTCCTCTTTCCTGTTTGAGCAGAAACCCGGAAAGGGGGCAGGCATTTTCTATTTCCATTCCCTAAGAGCTGGACGGTGGGCCAATACTTTAAGTATGACTAATCAAAAGCTCCTGCCTGACACTTTGAATCATGAGGCAGTGATGCTAGGAGACAGGGACAGTCATACACTGTTCACAGCAGCTATGCTGGATGCAGGAGAGCCCAGGGAAGCGGGGTCTGTCAGTGCATGCTGGGTGGGGCACATGGCCTGGGCTGACACAGCAGGATCATGGCTACAGTTTCCTTTCATATTCCTGAGCCTAGGTCTTCAGCCAACAGATCACTCTTGAATATCCCCTCACCCTCCTGTTACATTCCCTCCCTAACAAAATAAATCAGGGTTGATTTCTGCTGTCTGTAACCAATGACCCTGGGTAGAGCAACAAATGTTAGAATTTCTCAGCCAGAGATTTGAGCTTTGTACTTTCACGGCATTGGTGGAATACCTGATGAGATGCTGAAGGTTACTTGTGTCGTTAAAAAGTAAACTTGTGAAAAATCAATATGAAATCTTCCCTCTTACTCTTCTGAAACCATTAAAAGTCCAACACTCAGCCATGAGGCTAGCATTAACAAGCAAACAAAAAAAACCTACAACACTCTTATTTTATAGTCCTCTAGCTTGGCCAAGATCTAGCTGAGGGGCTGCTTAGATGTTATGTTCAACGTGTCATCTTGTCTCATGGCAATCTTTACTGCATGTGTCACTCAAGAAAATGTTGACTGTGAGCCAATTCACGAGGCCTGTACTTTAAAATCTGCCTCCATCTTGTTCCTTCCACTTGCTTCTGGAATGCAGTCTTTTTATTGCTTTAATCCTAGAAAAGGACATCTTTTGTTAATGGTATTTGGATGATTTGTGGTTAATTCTTTTTTTCCTATGAGAAAGGGAGTTTCAGTAGAGGATTCTATAAACCCAGAGTCTCAAGGCTGCCTGGCTTTGAATGCCTGTGCTTTCAGGGGAGAATGGAGGCTTTTACTGTTCATGGTGTGTTATCTGTTAAGCAATACACAGAGCAAGATTAAAACAATAATGAATTTAGGAATGAAAATAGAGGGACTTTGGCGATGACTCAGTGTAGAGAAGTCAAAGAGTCTGTACAGGCAGGTCAGTTTTAAACAATGGGTAGGGCTGTGCAGAGGGCTGTTGAGAATACGTGTGGAGTGGCGGCCTAGTCCCACTTCAGCAAAAGCGCTAGGATGAGTGAGGAGAGTCTTTCCTTTTTGGGAGCTGGAGAATGGAGCGGTGGCACATGTGTCAAGTACTCGCCCTTGGTCAAATCTCTCCATCTCACTGGCGGAGAACAGAGGCCCAGAAAGCAGAAGTGGCCATGGCATGCTACAGGTGTTCCTGCCATCGAAAAGTGCTTCCCTTCTTCACTGAAGCTTTGCAGAATGCGATTGCACACCCTGTGCACACCTCCCAGTCCTTAGGAGAGGACAGCACATTATCCTGAAGGCGCTGGCTGCAGAGTTAAGGCTCACCTGGGATTGAATCCCAGCTCATCCACTCCTTTACCATTCTGAAACTTGGCTGCCTCATCCTAAAGCCAGATTGGTAATTATCACATCCAGGTTGAGCTGCACAGATTCATGCATCCATTTTATGAAGATTTCTTGTCTTCCCATCATGTGAATAGGGATCGTGAACAAAACAGGCAAAAATCTTTGCCCTCATGGGACTAACTTTCTAGTGAGTTCAATGAGATTGTGTATGTGTGTGTGTGTGTATGTGTGCACGTGCACACGCATTTGTGTCCATAAAGACATACAGACACACAGCACATAACCAGTAATCACTGGTTCCCCCCAGCCCTTGCTGGCCCTTCCCTTGTATGGCTCCAAGGTAGCTGGATGAGGGCAGAGCACCTGGGTTTGATGACAGCTTTCCTCATGAAGGACACATACTGAATTTGACCTAGAACAGCCTGTGATCACAAGACTCTGAGGGGCAGTTCTTTTGCTCTGAAGGTCCTTACCCGGACTGCACAAGCATCACTGGCATCCAGAGGTGGCCTCAGTCCAGAATACCCAGTGGCAAGTCCTGCACACCCATTGAAAGTTTATGTCTTTGTCTCCCCTCCCAATCCCCTCTCTGCTCGCTAAGACTGCTCTGCACACAAAGCAAGGGGAGAATGAAACTCATGAAGGATTAAGCCTGTTGGCCCTCAGAATATTCATTCGCATTTTCTCTCTGTCTCTGTCTCTGTCTCTGTCTCTGTCTCTGTCTCTGTCTCTCTCTCTCACACCAACCTCTCTCTCACTTGCAAAGGAAGGAAGGACTCTAAAATGTAGCTGCACAGTCTCCTTCTTGGGCTTTAAGGGGAGTTTGTTTGGAACAGAAATAGGGGTAATATCTTCCATATCCACCTATCCATCCTGTAGTTGTGACCCACGCGTCTCTCAATTTCTAGTTGTAAACTTTAGGAAAATCAGAGTGGCTAATTATCAAGAAAAGCCTGGTTAACAAACAGATTTGGTTCTTTCTGGAGAAAAATAAAACTAAATGCAACAAATTAAAAATGTCAGGAGTTCAGGGGACATTTCTTAGAATCGGGAGAAATATGTATTTATAGAAACAGTTCTAGTAATGGGAACCAGAATTGGGTTAGTCTCTTTCCTTCCTAAATTTGATTATTTTCCCCAGGTGGCTCACATGCGTACACTGTTAATGAAGAGCTAAATGCCAATGGATGTTTTCAGTTCCTTTTCCTTCCTGTTTAGTTTTGGGTATGCCATGGAAAATCTTGCTTGTGGAAAATTCTGTAGTGTTCTGTTACCTACAATTCACCATCAAGAAGAGAAGCCAATTGGAGAACAGATTTCTGTGTGGAGATGCAGCTAACAGTTTTTTCCTTTTATGTAAAGATAATAATAATATCTTTATTAAAGATAATAATAATATCATGATGGTCCTGGAACATGTGTCCTGAGCAAAAACAAAACAACAACAAAACACTTATGGAGCTCTGTATAAAGTTTTGGAGCTTCTTTTGCATCTGTTTTTTGTGTCCAAGATGTGTAAGTGAAGAGGCTGGGAGTGTAGATATCTTTTATGCACAAGATATCTTGCATATGCAGACGGCTTTATAAGTTTTCAGCACGTGTCACTGACACCAGCTGGGTATCACCACTTTGAGTCTGTGATTCACCACTTTGAATCTTGCCTTAAGATAGAAGCTGGGAAGAAGTTATTCTCTCTAGTTCACGTTTGAGGAAGCTGAGGAGTGCAGTTCAAAGTCCCTGGCTCTGTGTGGATGAGTAGCGCAGAGGCAGGGTCATAAGCGGAACCTGCCTCTCTTATACTGACACCTGGTGTGACCCCATTTCATCCTGTGGACTCTGCCCGCCTTTACTCAGAAGCCAGACAGCCCCACAGTGCTTCTAAACAATCAACCCTACTGCCAGCCCTGGTTTGGAGTGTATAGTCCATCAGAGGGACTCACAGTCTGGACACCTCTGCCAATGCCTGAAGCTGAGCCAAAGTCTGCCTCTGGGTCCTCCCACATCCCCTAACCAGAGAGGTCATTTGAGCTTCAAGCCAGGCACTTGTCCTACACTCTTAAGACTATGTTCTTCCACACACTAGTTTAAGTTAATTTGTTGGAGTTACAGGTTTATCTTGTATAAAGTAGGCATGAGGATTGTTTGCCTTTTGGGGTTGTCATGATAAGTAAGGTAGAAAATTAATGTGAAATGCTTTGTAAAGGATGAAGTAGCGCATCATTGTAATTTATTCATGTATTACGTAGCAGTTACTCTGCGCCAAACCCTGCTTCAAAAGCTTTACAAATATTAGCTCAAGTAATCTTCATACTCACCCTATGAGATGTTTCATTATAATAACAATTCTCATTCTACAGATGTGGAAACTGCTTGTCTCTAACCCACATTTGGCAAAGGCAGAGCTGGGAGGTGAACCGAGGCAATTGGTACCACATCAGAATCGATATCTTCGGTCAGTGACATGTGATTGCTATGACTAGGGTTAGAGGCGCAGGAAGGAAAGGCACATACAGATCTCACTTTTTTCTGTTTTAAAAGATTGTGAAGAATAACATTAACAAACAAGAAGAAAAGAAAGAGTCAGAGGTGTTGACACACGCCTGTAAACCCAGCACTCTTTGAGGTTGAGGTAGGAGGACCTCAACTTTAAGCCCAATCTAAGAAATGAAGCAACTTAGTGACTTAGCAGTGACCCTGTCTGAAAATTAAAAAAAAAAGAAGAAAAACAGAGCTGGATATATGGCTTAGTGTAAAAGCTCTGAGGGGAGAAGAAGGGGGACTGGGAGGAAGGAAAATGTTTAGAGAGAAAAGGCTAGGGGAAGGGAGAAGGAGGAAAGGAGAGGGGGAGGGGGAGGGAGGGAGTGGGAGAGAGAGAGACAGACAGACAGACACACAGACACACAGACGACAGACTTTACTGGGCACCTTTGTCTTCAGTGTGCCCACCACCACACAAAGGCCACGCCCTTCCTTGCTGCCCTGACCTTGCGGGGCAGGGCAGGGCAGGGCTCCCCTGCTGCCCATTCCTGCTCCGACGCCACCCTCTGTCTTGACCTAGGCTTTCTGAGCGCCGCTGGGCAGTGGGAGGCTCTTTCTACCCATGCTTTCCTTTGCTCTCATTCCCCTTCTCTGCCTCTCCTTTTATTTATTATTTTTAAATGAGACCTTCTGGGGTTTATGCCTCCCTCTGTGGAGGCTGTCCGAGCTCCATCAAAGCCTGGAAGGGAAGAGGAGCCTGCCTATCACTGCTCCCTCTCTCCCTGCTCTTTACCAGCTCCTCAAAGAGAACCTCCGTGTTGACAACCCTGGACTGAAAGCCACTAGTACAGCTTATTCAAACCCCCTTCTCGGCCTTACTTTCTCTACTCAGCTCTTACTGGTCTATAACACTCTTGACCGTGCGTCTCCATCCTCTTCATTGTCTTCCACGTGCTCTTGCTGGAGCAAAAGTGCCAGCAGGGTGCAGAATTCTTTGTTCTCTGGTTCCCAGTATCAAGGTTTCCAGGCTCACAGCAAGTGTTCAATAAACACTTATTGAATGAATTAATGAAGGAGAGGATGCTCAGTAACACTTGATTAATGTTCCTGGGAAAGCTGAAAATCTAAGTAAAATTCTTCTAAAGAAAAAATAAATACTAAAAACTAGACAAGGAAAATCAAAGCAAAGAGAATACCAACACATGATATGAGTTGTCAAAGGGTATAAAAATAATTAAAGCAGGCTGGTATTGACTTAGGCATAAACAGATTGGTCAGTAGGACAAGACTGAGTCTAGTCTCAAATAATTTTGAGAACTTGATATACGGTTAAATACAGTAATTAAGTTTTATTTGAAAAGAAAGGATTATTCAATAAATGATAAGGAAGACCACCTATTTGGAGAAAAACAGATCTGTGCTTTATACCATGTACAATTTATAAAGCACATGGATCAGAGATTTATATATAAAAAATAATCATAAAATATTAAAAGAAAACATAAGTATGTCTATAATTAGGCAATTAAGAAAATATCTATAGTATGATTTAGAGGTGAAAAATACTTATAGGTCTGGTAACCTTTAAAACAAAACAGCTAACACATCTGTGTATCAGAAATATAAATAACTGAACTATTGCCAATTAAGTTATTGGTTGGAAAAATATGTGCAGTGTGTATCACAAAGCTTAGTTTTTAATAAATGTGTTATTTTTCACTGGTATTGATAATTACATAATTAACAAATGGAGAGATCTTTGAAAAGAAGAAAATATTGAAAAGATAATTCACAAAGGAGGAAATATACATATGACAAATATGTAACTCATGAATTTATAAATTGAAAACCACAAGGACCATTTTTACCTTTAAATTTGGCAAAAGTACACTGCTAGAATATTTGTATCAAGTAAATAAATCTCCTGTTGTTTTTACTATTCTCAATAGTAACACTTTTGAAGGATAATTCAGCATTATAACATCAGAAAACTTATGACTTGTAATCTTTTGAGCTATGACTTTGTCTTCTATGATTGCATCTCTAGTAAATAACCATTAATATGAGCAAACATGTAACTAAAAATGTTCCATACTATATTGTTCATGAGAGCTTAAAAATTGGTGCTGAAAGATTAGCTGAATAAATTATAATACATCCACACGGTGAAGTGTAATTCAGCATTTAAATAACGTTTTATTTTGCAGTTCTAGGATTGAAACTAGAGTGATACTAAGCTGAGTCTCCAGCCCTTTTTTAAAATTCTGAGACAGACTCTTGATAAGTCACTAAATGGCACTTTGGATCCTCCTGCCTCAGCGTTCTAGAGTGCTAGTGTTACAGACATGTGCCACTGTGGCTGGCTAGAATATTTAATGTCAGAACGAAATTAAGGACTGTATTAGGCAGGCATAGTGGTGCAGGCCTGTAATCCCAGCACTTGAGAGCCTGAGGTGAGAGGATTGCTTGGAGTTCAAGGCCAGCCTTGGTTACATAGTGAGTTAAGGCCAGCCTGCACTATAAGACAATAACAACACCAAAAAGAATAAATAAAATTGTACTGGTCACAATAAACTAGAGAGAGGCATGCATGCGCTAGTTTAAGAACAATCCAAAATTCTCAGTGTAGAGCTAGGAGACTGTCTTGGTTACTTTTCTCTCGCTGCTGAGACAAAATACTTGATGCCCAAAATTAAGGAATGAAAGGTTTATATAGCTTACAGTTTGTGGAGACTTTAGTCCACACTTGGCTGGCTCCAAGGCAGAGTGGCACATTTCAGAGGGCACCCATTCTGGCAGTGGGAAAACAGCAAAGCAGTTAGAGCAAAAAGGGAGGAATGGCGGCAAGCAGCCTCTTTGCTCCCTTACATTGTATGCAAGCTACCTGCCCCAGGGCGGGTGTAGCACTCACCCATAATCCCAGCATTGGATCATGGGTCAGTCACAAATCCCAGAAGCCCGCTCAATGACTGCATGATGATTTGGGGGGACATGCAGACACAAATCATAACAGAGATGGGCGGTTCCTCCCTTCATGTGTTGGCTAAGCATTTCAGGGTATTCACATCTGTGACACCTCTGCACCACCGCATAGAAGCAGCAGATCTAATAGTTACCGCTGGGAATTAAAATATTCCTACCACAAAGTCACTTGTATCTACATCACTTTAGCTCATATTTCATTTCTTAAAGTCAGTGACCACATCAAAGTTCAAAGGACTGGAAAGTAGTCACTTTGTGAGCTTGGAAGTAGGAAAGAACAGGATCAGATATACATGAACAGAAGCATTGCATACTGTGAATATATGTGTAAAGAGTTTAAAATCATAACATGATTTATAAAAATTGTATGCTTGTGTGTACATGTGGATAGATAGATGGCTGTAGATATGTGTGTACATGTATAGTAGTCAAAGGAGACTCTCAGGATGGCAGAACAAAAACCAGTTTTCATTGCTGCTTTCTTCTTTGTATCTTCTAAGTTTTCTATAATGAGCAAATGCTGCTGTAATAAGAAATCAAGTTATAACATTAAGAACACAACAAAATTTCTAGGTATATTGTGACTGTTAACTGTGCTTTGTCACTTGGACTAGGTGAGGAAATGGCTAGCTGATGAATAGAGTATAATTCTAGGTGTATCTGTAGGGTGTTTCTAGACATGTAGGCAGCAAACCCACCTAGGCTGTGGATGGCCTCAACCATAGGCTTGTAGTCTAGAGTGAAAGGGAAAGAAGGAAGTTTGGTATATGTGTGAGGGATGCATTTTTTGCTTCTGTTGTCTGTGGACATCAGACCAGTTTTTTTAGCCTTTCCACACAGACTCATATCAGATTCTCCAGGGAGATTCCAGGTCTTCTGCTTTGCGTTGGTGTTGCATCTTCAATTCTTGTTCTACAGCTTCCAGCTTGTACTGAGCAAGTACTGGATCCTTCAGCTCTCCAGAGGACAGAATGGCCATTGTCAGCCCTCCTACCTCTGATTCTGCCAGCTGATCAATAAATTCCTTTGCTACCTATCTATCATCTATCTATCTATCTATCTATCTATCTATCTAATTATCTACCTGCTATCTATCACCTATCTGCTGTCAATTCTGTTCTTTTACAGAATCTTGACTAATATATATTTTCTTTTCTTAAGTAAATGCACAATGATAGGTACGTAACTCTCTGAAGTCCAAATCTGATGAGTCTTTTAGGAAAGTAAATTCTTTACATTTTACCCTTTGTCATTTTTTGATTGTTTGCTATCTTTTCCTCCATTGCTTTGCTCAGGTCCTCAGGCAGAAGAAACTGTTGTTAAACTTCTGTCTGAGACGACTGTCCTTCATCCTGATCTTATTCCAGTGAGCTGGTGCCCAGTGTGTGTGATCGAATTATAATTAAAATCACATTACCCCTCCCAGGGGAGACACAATGAAATGACAGACGAGCTAAGTGCCTTCTGATGGCATGTGAGCAATCGTCACTGAGGAGATTAGGGTGTGACCTTTTGCTTTCTCGACCACAAGTGTTCTTTAAAAAAATAAGGGATAAAGAAATTTCCACACCCAACACTGTGCATTTTGAACATCATAGCACTGGACTCCATTCTTCCTAGCAAAGAAACAATCTTGAAACTTCAGATGTAACCCTCGTTTACTGCCTCATTCCTTGCCCTTAGAACTCCAGGTTCAGTCAGCAAGAGTGGAAACCATGCTTGACTTTGACTTCTGTAACCTGGACCTCCCTCTGAGCAAGGCCACTGCAGAGGCTGCCTGACCATTCTCCTGAGCTTACAGGACTGTGCTGTGTATGGTGAGCACGGTGGCTACTGTATAATACTGAGATCAATGACTTGAATCTTCCTTAGATCAGGGAGTCTCCACCAAGTGTCCAGACCAGCCTGCGCACAGGCCTGCTCACATGTAAGAAGATGAGTCTTCAGAGGGGCATATTTAGACAAGTTCTGATGAGAACTTCATCTTTCACTTTTTGGGGGAGATGGAGGACTTTATTTTGTAGAAGTTTGCACTTCTTCCTCTCCTGGAAAATGCTGTTAATCTGTCAGTTGCGAATCTTGACTTTATTAACGTTCTTCTGAAACTTTAAATAAAATACACAGACCCTGTTTAATTTACCCAAGCAATATCTGTGCCTGTCATACTTTTAGTCCTGGTCACTTATTTATATTTGTTGGTATGGAGACCAGGAAGAAACAGAAATAAACTTGAACAAAGCAGAAAAATGGTATATGTAAGTTTAAGGACATACAGAGAAATACCAAAAATTGATATTTTAATTCTGGGAGAAATAATTATAATGCTGTTTCTTTGGTCAGGGAATTAAGACCCCAAATCAATTAAGCTATAGCCTTGGTACAGTGTAGTAAATAATGTTGTGCAAACTCATGAACACCTCAGGAGATAGTAGAGTCAGTTATCAATAAAAAGCGATTGTAAATTTCTAGTAAATCATTGTATAGAGAAGTGTGTTATCAAGGACTCTGAAGGCTGTTGTGCTGGGGATATCAATGTCCACTGATGTCCAATTTTCTTTCCATTCCTAGTCAATGGAGTGCTGTATTCCTTAGCTCCTGTGCAGGTAAGAACTCGCTCTGGCTAATGACTTCCTCTGGCTAATGACAGATGAATGGAATTAAAAGGTATCATTCCTGGTCTGAAGTGGTAAAAAAATCACATGCCATTATCCAGTCTTGCTCTTTCCTGCTGATTCAATCAAAGAGGCTTCACTGGATGGTGCAGCTTGGAATCTGAAATGCCTCATAGAGAATTGTTGCCCAGAAGAGATACCTGGACCAGTAACTGACTTTGCCTCTGTGAGAAATAGGTCTTTGTAGTGGTAAACCACTCATGTTTGGAGGTTGTTTGTTACAAACAGTTACAAACAGTTTGTTACAAACAGTCCCCCAAAATAGTCTTTCCTACTGAGTTACTCTACTTGCTGTTTCTAAATCACCTCCAAGCTGGGCCCAAGTCAGGCTTTATCTCTGATCTGGTCCCAACTCAATCACTGATGAACACTACTATTCGTAGTAGATTTTAGTCATCCATTATTGGGAATCTTCTAAGTCACTCTAATCCCATCCTTAAGACTCTTACACCAAAGAACTGCTCTAAGGAAGCACCTGCTAGGCCACTTTTCATATGTATCGTTTTTTTCCTGGAACTTTTATTCTGAAGAGTTTAAAACTATGGGCTTTGGATTCACATAAGCTTAAGTATAAGTGTAGTACCAATTACAAGTGCATTATAGTATGGAATCTGGCTACTGAAAGAGTGATCCAGGCCACGGAACCTTTGGCATCCCATTGAGACCTTATCAGAATGTGGAATATCAAGCTCCACCTTAGACCTACTGAACAGAAACTATTGTTTAAAAAGATCCACAGGTTTATGATTCTGAAGCATAGGTTGAAGAAGTGTTGACATTTGAGTTGTGTGCTCTTTAAAGATGTTTCCTTTTATTCAAAATGAGAAAAATCATGTGCACATCACTGAGTTAAGATAAGAATCAAATAAGACAACCCACATACAAAGCTTCACACAATACAAGTGAATATTATTCCAAGTTCAGTAGTCAGGGATGCATAATATACTTCTGCATATGAATGACCATCTCAATTTTGCCCTGGAAAATCCCTGTCATAGTTCATTTCCAGTTTTGCAATCCTAGAGAGTCCATCTTTGAATTGTAACTTTCAGAAGGACCTGTTTTCTCAGTGGATTCCTCCAATAGACATTACGGGACTTACTAGTTTTTAGTATGTCTACCAACATTTTAGGAGCTGACTTGCTCATTATCAGCTGAGTTGTGGGCACCCGAATAATGGCCATGAATTAAAAACCCTCTTGTCTCTAGCAGTCTCAAAAGTGCAAGAATTCGGATATATTCTGATTCTGATGATGATAGCATGATGACAATTGCTTTCCTTTGACAGTGATTTTCTGGAGAGGGAGTATTTCATTCTCATCTTGGCAGCCCAGCTAATTCTACGGCTTCTGAACTTCAATGTCAGCAGTGGAAGTCTCTTGGTAATATGATACTGCAGAACCTCAATAGCTGTTACAGATGAGGGCTGGGCACCTCTGGCTGGCACGGGAGGGGGTCCACTTTCACTCGCTTCATCCTGCATTCTCAGCTACAGGAGCCCAAAGCAACTGGTATTTGGGTCTCTTTCAAAATTTTAGTAGATAAAGACTTAGTCATGTCACTTTGGTGCCCCTCATCTAGCTCATTCACAAAACAGACTTGACTGCAAAATGGAGGTAAAGAGAGAATACAGAAGAAATGGACACTGATATTTGCTTTATATTTTAAAGTGAAACAATATCTCTGCTGTAGTGAATCTTTTGTCTTTATATATGGCGAGACATGAGAGTGGTCCAGCATCCAGGACAGAGGGACTGAGGAAAACTGACAGATTTAAAAATATATATTACCCTTGGGGGAGAGGTACAGGCCCTAAAGAGCTGGTATGCCCTTATATATAGTAAAGGGGAAATAATTGATCTGGAAAAGTTGTTTCTGCTAGTCAAGGAATTAGTCTTACCTGGGTTCAGAACACAATAACCCAAATCTGGCACCTTGGCACGTGGAGTACTTTAAGCTAAAGGCGTTTGAAAGAAAACACACAGAAACATGAAAGCCACTCTCTGATCTCCTCCTTGCCTTTTTGCCTGATGACCCTCATGGCATAGGTGTCTTGTCCTGTACCTAGAGGATACAAAGGAAGGACAAGAAGAATCTGGACAAACATGCTTTGCTAACACATCTTACTTCTGCACAGCAGTCCACACAGCTGTCTACAAAAATATGCAGCTGTCCCTGAGTCTTCCAGTCTTTGTTGCTGAAGGTTCCTATATTGTACTAAGCTCTTATTAAATGAATTTGGCATGTTTTTCTCCTGTAATTTGTCCTTTGTTGTAGGGATGTCAGGCATGAACCTTAAATGGTGGAAAGAGGGGATCTCTTCTCTCATACAGCCTGTAAACCTTCCTTCTCTTCCCTGTTGTCCCTAAATCTCCACTGCATCCTCCTCTTACCTCCCATTCCTGCTGTAACAGAGCAGTTAGCACAAGGAATGATGCTGTACTTTGACCACTCCAAGTAAAAGGTAATTAACGCTATACTAATTGACCTTGAGGGTATTAAATATCAGGTCAAGAAATAAACAAGAGTTCTCTTTGGGTCAGCTGTTTTAACACTGTATATAATTCCTTGAATATTTCTTTGGTACTGGGACTCAGACTCAGGACCTTGCACTTTCCAGGCAGGTGCTTGTGCTGCTGAGCTATATCCCCAGCTCCTTGAATATTTCTTGAGGCACAAAAGATTCTAGTTCAGACGTATGTATGTATGTATGTATGTATGTATGTATGTATCATCTACCTATCTATCCTCACCAACATAGCACTGTTCAGGGAGGTAGCACAGTTATGATAAACTGGCAGGGTTTGGTGGGTGTAAAGCACAGCAAAGAATCCTCTTGAATTTGCATTTGCTTTTTCCTCCTATCCAGTTCCTCAGGCTTTCTCAGGCTAGATCTTGAATGATAACTAATATCCTTGGCTTCTCCTCCACGGGGTCACATCTAAAAATGGGCAGCGTACCTTGATGGTGGCCCAGAGCACCTTTCCCCACTTGCTTTCCTTCACTTTCCCAGAGCAGGAAAAGTATGTTCTGTCTTATTAGATTTGAGACATGGACACAGTACAATATTCCTAATTCAAAAATTGTCAGCTAAAAAAAAAGGACTTTAGCTAAAGAACTGAAATCTTAGGGAAAAGATAGTAGAAGAACAGAGATGAAAATAGTGTTAAGTTCGAAAGACAGATTCTGTCATCAGGAAGATCTGCATGTTTCTCACCCATTATCTTTATTGAAAAATGAATCATTGGGCTTTTTAATATTCTTGATAAGAAAGTTATTAACACAACTGGTATGAATGGAGCTAGCTCTCAAAGCCACACAGAGAAAAAGGGAGGGATGGAGAGTGGGGAGTACTACTATATAAATTTGCATTTGGATGAAAAATCATCTAGGAGATTCTAAATGGGTAAAGCCACTGTATGCGAACATCTTCCATAGCCCACAAAGAGGTGGGTGTGAAATGGTTAAGCTGTGAGCCCTGAGGCGATGCAGGCAGGTAGGATATTTAATTATGTTTCTGTAGAAGTGCCTTTGGGATCCCATTTCTACTCAGTTCAGGTCCATCTGAGAGTTACCTTGCCTACATTTTTCCTGTGGACTTGAGATTGTTCTCCCCTAGCAACTCTCACTATGCAGCAGACAGTTGTCACGTGGAACTCTTCTTCCCTTGCCAATAAACTCTGCCATGATAACAGCTTTTATCTGGAGGCACGTGTCACACGGCAGGCATTTTTTTCTAAGCATTCCTGCGTTAACCTGTTTAATCTTCATGGCCACCCTAAGATAGAATTTGCCTCCTCCTACTTCTTCCCCTTCCCCTCCTCCACCTCCTTCCACATACAGTGCAAGTAAACTGAGGCAGAGAGAGTTGAAATGCGTTACCCAAGATTACAGAGCTGACGAGTGGCTGAGCTAGAATTCATCATCAGCCAGGCTGACTTCATATTCTATGTTCTGCCTTTCTGTCTGCAACCTCTGTACCTTCCTTCGAGGTCTCTTTCTTCCCTTACTTTAACTCAGCCTCTCCCAAGGGGATATAAGATAACTGTTTAGTGAAGTGTTAAGGGATATTTCTCCCAGGGCAATGAGTCAGTGTCAAATATATATGAAAAATATAAGGTAAAACATATTTCTATTATATAGTGTTTCCCTAGTGGGTTAGTTTGTAACATGATGCTCCCAGAGAGAGATCGGTTGTGTAGTATATCTCAAACTCATATGACTGTGAAACTTTTGTTCTGTGTTATTTGGTTGTCTGTCTGTATTGTTGAGGGAGGCTACCATTGGGTGGGACATGCTTGGGACTATAGCTTCACTGACCTTGCAGCTGGATCTGAGGGGCCACTTGCTTCTTCCCTGGCTGGAAGCTGAGTTTTCTCCCACACTTAAAGACTATGAGGACCCAAGTGTGAAAGAAGTTCTCATAGCTCCTTCCAGACCGTTATTTGTTCATCCTCACAGTCATAAAAGCCCTCTTCCTCTGAGGCTAATTGCATTTTGTCCACACCACTCTTTATTACTTCTCATTGCCTTTATTTGCTTAATTTCTGACCTCTTCCCCTTCTCCACTGAAGACTTTGGCAGCTGCATAGCTATTTTCCTCTCTACTGAAATTCCTTTTTCTATCACGGGCAGCATCTGAGGAGATGAGCCACCCTACTTCCAAGCTCACTTTTCTTTGTGGTTTCCATGATCCTGATACTTACTCCCCTTCAACCACCTACATCTGTGGTTATTGCCAGGAATCCTACATATGTAAGAATGTAAATTTCTATATCCCGAGATGACCTGAATTTTCCTCCTTTCAGCTTACTCTGTTGCTTACAATACTTCTGATTTTTAGCCCTATCACAACTTCAATGCTCCCAACACCTTTTGCCACCTCACTCCTTTTATGGTGGTTTCCTTTCTTCTTTATTTAGTATGAATTCCATGGTATATAGCTTCAAAGTTGCTCGTGTTGGCATCCTCAGATTTCCTACTCTTTTGTCCTTTCATTAGACCTGTCTAATTCTGGTGGTCATCCTTTCCTTTCTGCTGTCAAAGGTCTACTTATCGGCCCAGTAACTTGAGCTTTGAATAAAGAAGGAAAGTGTATCATTTCTCTGTCTTACTCTTGACTTCCATAGAATGACTAGTGCTTTATCCATATCTTTCCTTTTGGGGGCTATCAGGGGTCAACCTCTTAGATTTGATGTATCTTCAGATAAAATTAATTTCAGCAGTGTGTGGTTAGGATATTTATAATACATATCCTTCTGCAATTGGGGTATCACAGATTAGCATTTTCAGCCTTTCTGGAATCTTTGGTAGGCTCATATTTTCAACATAACTTTTCATTGTAGTTGTCAATAGATCAAGCCTATCCCTTCTACACATATCTATATTGCAGAATAATTTCTGTTCCTAACACCTTTTGTTGCAAACCAATTTGGGCCAAATTAGATTTCTCCTGATTTAATTAAAATTCCTGCTGTTCAGGAGATGTTTTGTGATGTGAAGCCAGCATACCCACTAGCAATCCATGCATGTGTGTGTGTGTGCGTGCGTGCGTGCGTGCGTGCATGCGTGCGTGTGTGTGTGTGTGTGTGTGTGTGTGTGTGTTTAGAGGTTACTTTCATGGTTTGTATCTCCTAAGTACCAGACTGTTGACCTAGCAAAAACCACATTCTTCTAGGCCTTGTATCTGAATACAGCCACACTTTGGTAGGTTCTTTACCCCAGAACCCCAGAATTGTATGGAGATGACAATGGGATTAGCTGAGCAAGACTAATCTCTCCATGGGGAAAGAGAGAAAACGTATATGATGACAAGAATACTTAGAACAATGTGCTGTACAGTGATGATCTGATATCAGTATGGGAATGATGGAAAGGGGTTTTCTTCTTGTGGTATGAGCTGTAGCCAACAATTCTATAATGGGAGATGTTAACTAGCAAAAAAAAAACATATTCAACCACTTTTATATGTGATACAATCTTATGAATGAATATTTAGACACACAAGGGAAAATGTCTATTTTATGCTTAGATTGGATGAATCAGGGACAGCTGTGTAGAAGTCCAGTCAGACAGAAAGGTTCTGACGTAATAGTAACAGACTGGGTGGGGAAATCGACTAGGGTTGTTTCTTCAGATTTTTCTTGGCTTCTTAGGTGTGACTTTATTTCTCCCAGGTTTGGAACAGGGCTTCTCTGGAATATGTCTCTTGTGACCTACTCCTATCATACAGGGTAGGCCAGAGAATTTCTTTATAGCCAACTTTGACACAGAAAGAAAAGTGAGTGAAGGCAAGAGTAACAATACCAGCTTTGAATAGCTGGTTTTGGAGGAAAGGAGTTCTAGTTTCTATGACCTGCCTAGGAAAGAAATATTTGGGTTTCAGTGCTTCACTTCAAGGGAGAACGTGAAGCAAGAACCAGGAGAGCAGGAGAGGCTCAGGGAGACCTGGATCCCAAGGATACTTCTGAAGCCTTCTAATGTCCTTGAGCTCAAAGTGCTCAGCTTGCCAAAATGCTGTATTTGGGATGTATTTGGGATACTGTTTTATGAGCCCAGATGATATTCAGGCCCTACTCTGTGAGGGGTGAGAGATAACTGATTCAGCTAGACCAAGGACACATCTTTTATCCCTCCCTGCCTTGGGTCCCCTTTAATTCCTTTTCTTCTTCTTTGTTTTGATCTCCAGGGGTATTTCCCATACCATCTTGGTCTGATGATTTTTTCTTAGTGATTACTTCTGTGATGAATCATTGTTGACTTTAAGGGTAGTATTTACCAATTGACTTTTATTCCAGCTTCACTGGGTACTTTTGGTATGCTCTGTAAAATTCCGGGTGCTTGCTTTTTTTTGTTGTTGTTGTTAACTCTGGGGAGATTTTTCTTTTTGTTTTCTGGGTCCTGTAGCTTTTTTCATAACCCAAGTGCTGGTCCTATCTGAGTTCACTGAAGGAGATGGGAACTTACTGTTATTTGTCGAGAAGGACAGATCCTGGAAGTAGGAGTTCAGAATCGACCTCGTTATTGTTCAGTGACATGCATTTGCAAAGCAAGCATGTTTAGAGGATGCTAGCAATGTTCCATCCTTGTCTTTCAACTTGCCTGTCAATATCTGTATCTGTGGGCCTGGGACCTTTCCCTTTTGCTCCCAAGTGGAATAGTCATGAAGTATTTGGAAATTAACAACTCCCAAGCAACCCTTCCTCAGTGGCTGTTGGGTGAGGCTGTGTGCGCAGACCCTCGTTCCCTCACTGTTTCCTGAGTAGGATATTTGTGAAGAGTGTGCTCTGTGTTACTTCCCCTGGGGTGAAGATTCAGTCCCCCACCAGTGTAGGTGATTGAATACTGCATCTCTTATTGGTTACCTTCTATTCCCTTTTTTATTTCTCCAGTTTCCAGCACATCTCAAACAATTGTCTTATTCAAATCCTTGTCTTAGGCTCTGCCATTAAAAGGACCAAAAAAAAAATTTAAAACGATACATATTTTAAATAGTAGTAACTAAGGGGCATTCCATTTAACTATTTAAATTCATTCTACTTTAAGCTGTACTGAAACTTTCAGTTTCAGTTTGAATTTATTTATTTATTTATTTATTGGTACTGGGAATTGAACTCATGACTTCAGGCTTGCCAGGCAAGTGCTTATGCCACTGAGCTATATCGCTGGCCTTAAACCCATATAAAGGCACCAGAAATTTAAGTTCTGGCCCTAGAACAATTATACCTAAAGAAGGTTTATATTTCTCTAGGAGTTTCACGGTCCACTGACCCCTGTTAAGTGGGTTTCTTGGATCATGAAATACAAAATCTTTGCTGGAAGCAAATAGTGGGCTTAATTCTGAGGACAAAAAGTGATCTGAAAAGACTGCAGGCAATGATACTGAAATTATTACAGGATAATAGCACTGTCAAATATTCTGATGGGTTAGTGCATTACGGATTTAAAATTATTTATAAATTATGTTTTGAAAAGGCTAAAATAAATGTTTGCGATATGCTGAGAACAACTTGCATAGTAGTCCAGAGGAATATATTCAAACTCTTCCTGTACTAGAAAAAGTATTAAAAGGTAGAACATTACATTCCTTCATTCATGCTCCAAAAGCAGTATTGGGCATTTATCATAGGGAACATGCTATGTTAATAATTAAAAATACAAAGAGGAAATTCAAGATATCCTCCCTTCCAAGAGCTGAATTCAAAATATCATAAAAATAAATAAATAATTACAGGTGAGAATGGAAAGGTGCAGGAGAGAAATAAAGACACAGTAAAGGATTTTATCTAGATTGGGTATTTAGGTAGGGTTTTCTAGAGCAGTGACGTCCAAGTGCAGCCTTGAACAGTGCATATAAGAAAAGAGAAAGAAGAGAGGGAAAAGACACTCCAGGGTGAAGAAGCAGAAGGAAAAGCCTGGGGAGTAGCTTGGGGTGGGGCCTGCAAGGACCTCGTCATGGATAGACCCTATGGTAGAAGAGTGGTGCAGCCTGAAAGGTGAAGTTGGAGAATTGGCCAATTGTTCCTGAGATATCAAAAGTGCTTCTACTTACGTGGAAATTAATGAGGAACCCATGAAAAGTATTAGCATGGGAGAATAATACAGAATTTTATGAAACTATTTCAAATCGTAGTATGATAGTTTTCACATGATCAGCTTGTTAGTGTGGATAAATATGAGGACAAAGAAGTCAGGTGTCTCAGTACGGGGAAAGCCCACTTTACGATATGGTTTAAAGCATATTGCTTCAAACAAGGCTGAATCCCATCTACAACCAAGCACCATCTTGCTACTTCCCCTTTAGTCACATCCATCTTGACTTTTCACAAACCACTTCTGATCTCTACACTTGATACTCTCATTCGGACAGAGCTCCTCCTTTAGTTCATTCAGATCATCTCAAAATGATATATCATGACCACCCAGCCTTAACCAATGAGCTCTCCTCATTTTCTAACACCTTGTCCTGCTTCATATTGTAAGTTGCAAGTACCATTACTTGAATTATACCTCCAGTTTAACCAACATATTGCACATATTTAAAAAATACAACATGATGTTTGGTATGCATATATACTGTGAAGTGATTACCATAATTAAGCTAATCACCATGTTGATTGCACCATATAGTAAGCATTCTTTTTTAGGTGGTGAAAACATTTAAGCTCTATTCTCTTAAAATATTTCAAGTATACAATTCAGTATTATTAGCTATAGTCATCATGCTATATAACAGGCTCCAAAGTTATTCATCCTATAGAGTTGAAAATGTGTTTCTTTTGACTACCATCTCTCTACTTTTCCATCTCCAGCCCTGATACCCACCATTCTACAGTCTACTTCTATGAGCTGCACGTTTTTTAGATTCCACAGATAAGTGGAATCTTGTAGTATTTATATTTTTTGTGCCTGGAATAGCTCACTTATTATAAGGACCATATTATGTTATTCCATAATTCTCATAGACTCTCTTCACTTTCATTTCTTTTCTTTTTATTAGTCTGACTGAGCAATTTTAAATTACCTGTCTTTGAGCTTGCTGATTCTTTCCTTTACTTGACTGAGTCTGCAGGTGAAACCTTCAATGGAAATTTTCAATTCAGTCATTGTGTTCTTCAACTTCAGAAAGTCTATTTGGTTCCTTTGAATGGTTTCTATTTCTTTGCTGAATTTTGATTCTAGGCACACATTATTGCTTTCCTGTTTGCACTTTGTTGTGTATCTGTTTTGTTTAAAGCTGACTGAGCTTTTAAAATACTCTTGTAGAACTCCATTATGATAAGGTTAGCTCCTGGTGTTTTATTTTGTTCCTTTGGTGGCATCATGTTTCCCTCACTATTCTTGACACTTGTTGTTCTATGTTGTTGCTTTGTCCTGTGTTGTTGTGGGCACATTTTAAGAAATAGACACTTCTTTCAATCTTTACAAACCGGTATTGATAGTGAAAGTTCTTTACCAATCAGCTTACGTAAGACTCTAGGTGGGCTGGCTGGCCAGAGTTTTTGCTGCTGTACTTTTCAGATGGGCTGGTGTGGGGTCCATGGGGTAGGCCCAGATCTTCAGTCCACAGGGGCCAGCCTAGTTTTGGGGGCACAATGGGGTGACCATGTCTATAGAGGTGAACCCATCGGGATAGAGAGCTGATGTCTGGAGATACAGGGTTTAGAGCAGCTGACCTAGAATTTAAGTGTTTGAAAACCAACCTGTTGCCTGGGTCCATGAACTTCTTCTTAGCCTTAGTCTACAAGGCTGACCCTGGTTCTGATGTGGGTCTGAAGTTTGGAACCGGGGGTATTAGTGTTTGCTGGTGTGGGGCTAATGCCTAGTTTTGTAGGAGCCAGCCTTGTGGCTGGAAAACAGGGGTTTGCTTGGAGTCAGGAGAAATGTGTGCTTGCCTGGTAATGAGCAGCCTGGAATCTGGGTTCACAAGGGTCAGCGTTGTACTGACTATCATTGAGTCGGGCCTAATGGTGGTGTCCACAGTGAAATTAAGTGCTCACTTCAATTTCCTTCCTGACAATGGGGGATGTGTCTCTAAATTGTACTGTGTGAGTGGGGAAAAGGAAGGAGCAAAGCAGATAATGTGCAGTAGAAATTCCTACCCTGTTTAATGCTCCTTTTCTCATTTCTGTGCTATATTCAGGATGTAATCTCTTAATCCTTGAATTCCTTAGCTTTTTCATGCATGAATGGTTGTTTAAATTGATGTTTTTGTTATGGGATTTGCACTGGAAATCATATTGTGTCATCTTTCTGATATTTCTCTGCAGACTCCTTCTACCCGACATTATTTATCTAGGTATTTTCCTGTTTCATTTCTGTCTCCCACATTAGGGTGTAAACCTTATGTGGGCAGGTAGGAACTTTGTCCATTGCTCTATTTTCTTCACATTTAATGGTGTCTGATACAGTTCAATATCTACTTGTTGAATGAACAAATGAATAAAACCCACCTTCCTTTCAAGCCCAGAGGCATGTAACTGACTGAGTTGACCTAAAAATTTTGATAAAGCTTCTGTTATACTTTTGTAACAGCTCTTCCTGGGATTTAGCTGGCTCTGTACTGTTATATTCAGAAAATGTCACTAGAAATTTCAATAAAATACCATTGTCCACAAACATATGCCCTTTGCTTCATCCTGTGGGCTGACTGCAGTAAGCATAATTAAAGTAATAAGGAAAAGTGCCAATAGCCACACGGGACCCAGAATTCACTCTTAAGGGGATTCCATGGATTCTGACCCCTGTTTCACTAAATACACATCTAAGTGGAGGGAGGAAAGTGCTCAGATTAGTGAATCAACAGATGTGTGTCCCCTGGCTGTTGTCCTCCCTGTGTCACGACCACAGATTTTTCTGAAGTTCAATTTCTTTCTGCTCTAAGAACCTGAAGTTGATGTTCATACTGCTGTTTCCAGAGACAGAACTCTTTCTAAATGTTCTCTTTTGTATGATTCATGTATCAGTGTGTCATTTTCTGAATGCTGGTATCTGAAATGGATATAGAGATATAATTCCTTTTCCATACTTGTGTGTGAACTTCAATAGCAAAGTCACTTTAGCTATAAATCAACAAAAACAGAGAAGCAAGGAGAGCTTAGCCCATGGCCCTTTACATGTTTAGGTACATATGAAACTTTCAAAACATATATCATTTGTGTTAACAGAAGATACTAATTTTGATTATGTATACTTTCAAACACATTATTATGAACATTATTACAACGTTAGGTCAAGTAATATTGTCAAAATTTTGTCCTAAAATTTTCACAAAGTCTTTTTAAGGCATTCTATAAACCTCCTATTTCCCCACAGTGAGTTCTAAAACTTTTAAGTGTTCTATCAGAATATCAGTGTGTCATTTAAAGGTTTACCATACGTAAAAAGTTACCAAAATATTTTGATAGGTCCATACTAATTGTGGCTATGTTAACATTAAGTAAATTCTTTAACCAAGTTCTTTATGTATACATTATCACTTGTTCTATGTGAAATTCATTAAACAGTTGCAAACTATAGAGATGTCATTAGAAATAATGCATGCATTCAAATGTAACTGCTTTCCATCATTGGATAACAGTTTTCAATAATGTAATTGAAATGTCTTGACTCTTCTGTCAATTCCAGCTGCAACTTATTCCTTCTAAATGTTTTCCAGTTAGTTAGTACTCTGTCTTTGGACTTGGGGACTGATACACTGCACTTCTTCCTGACAAGGGTGATTCCCACTCCTGAGACTAGTACTCATGAAGCTTCTTTCTTTTTTTAACAGATGGGTCTGGTACTGTTGCCATGAGCATAAGATATGACTCCCTTTGGAACAGCATCCGCTGTTGTTATAACCTGGGTTACTTTCTCCAGCGCTGTACCCCAATTAGACCTCCACTACCATTATGACTACAAGGCACTAAATGCAGGAAGACCTAGTGCTCTACATGGCGAAAACTGCTGATAGAGCTCCTTTATTCTTTCCACATTCATGTTGCTGATCTCAGCATATTTCACCATTGGTTTGGGATAATTAACGCCTATGAAACTCCTACTGTTTGAATGCCTTCTGGTACATTTCTGGGATCATGGATTTATTTTGAGGGAAGACACTTAGGAAAGGCAAATAACACCTGATATGGTCTCCACTGGGATCTATTTTTCTATTCAAACCTACAGGGCAATAGCTGTGATAAAACTATTAGAAAAAAAAACTACAGTATAGCCACATCTGACTTGCAGTAATTATGCTTCAATCTGCATCAAACAATCATCATTCAAATACCTTTATTCCTTCTTCCCAAATACTCGCAAGGTCACTTTAGCTCAGAAAGTACAACTACATGTCTGGCTAGGTGATGAATCTATCCTTCCTGGCAAAGCTAACCCAAGATGTTATCAACCCACGGAAATTTGTCTGACGTCTTGTCCACTAGTCTAAAGCCTCAGGATTCTTATCCCAAGGAACCTGAACACAGAGGGGGTTTCCTTTCATTTCATCAAAACGTGGATTATTTGCTGCTGCATAGAAAAATTCATGCCATCGTAGTTTCCCACAAAGAAAAAGGGGGAGTTGTTCTTTATCTTTTTTTGTAGAGATCTCTTAGTTTGAAATGAAAGTGTATAGGACAAACAACTAAATCAGAGATGAGAACTGAATCCAGTAGGCCTTGCAAGCAGAGAGTTTGCACTCATTTGAGATCTTTCAAAGTGTGCCTTGCAAGCTTTTCTGTGCAAATGCCTTCAGTTTCCTAAGCGCTTCAGTTTCTCCTCCTGGTCTTACTGCAAAAGATAAGCCATTGGTATCAAAACCTAGATCTTCTAGGGAAGGAACTCCACAGTTCTCATCATGGTCATTAGACAAAGGCGCTGGGAATTTTTTACTGTTTCTGAAGTAAATGTCTCTACTTGCATGTCTAATGGCTCCGTTTTGCTGACGAGAGTCTGAAACCCTTCACAGATTAGAGGCGATTGTCGACCACTGAGTTCTGTCATTTTGTCTGTCATATAATGTATGTGAAAATTGTGCATTGACTTCTGCTCCAACTTCAGGAGCCAGCTTCTGAATAGCTGCACTCTGTTCTTTTCCAGAAGGTTCAGAATCATACTCCATTGAAAATTTAGTAATATTCCAATACTTGAAAGGTCAGGGAAACACCTCTGCTGGTTGTCACAAATGGATGAGCATTTAATTTTCATAGATAGGCATCAAGATCCCCAAGACACTGAAGCAAAAACTGCCACTTATAGATGTGCACATTGGGGGAGTGTGTGAACCAGGGCCTAAGGATGTAGATGTAGTGGATTGTGTGGGTGCCCTGGATCCACTCCTTTGGGGCAGGGTTGTCCTGTAGCCCAGCCCCTTGGGGAACAAGTGTGTAGCACTCATCCTTATGCCTGGTCATACATTTTTCTGATGTGTGTTTATAATGCAGGCACCACACACTTTGTTCACTTCCAGACAAGCAGTGGCCACACCATTCCCCAAAGTGTAGGTCCTTGATCAGGTGCTGGTCTTTCTACCTCTACCCTTTTCCTCATGTGATAGGGTGTGGCCTTAAATGCAATTATTTATTATGCTTTCACATTTCTGGACATCTTGCAAGGAAAGACACTGATAACCTTTTCTGAAATGTGTTTTTGAGCAAGTTTGTGTAATGAATACCTTGGAAGATAAAGATCATGTCTTTTTCAGAGCAATGGTGGGGCAGGTTTGTTTATAGGCTATATTAAAAGATGGTGTTCTTAAGCTCATGGCTCTTCTTCTAAAATGCAATCTACTGCGTGTGCAGATGACTGGGGCCCTTGTCATATCTCTTTGGGGGAATTTGGGGTTAGGGAACTGGAAAAAAATGAATAATGATGCTTCATCCTTTGTTTTTGCTATGTTGTTCATGTTTCTAACCCTGGAGTCTTACTTCTTTACCAGCACCTATGAAACTTTAAAAGGCTGACTTTTTTAACTTGCAAAGAGCTTAAAGCCTTGACACTTAGAATTTAGTAATTTTTTGTCAACTGGGATGGATCTGTACGATAAAACATGTTAATGGCTGGTGACTAGGGGTTGAGGAAGTCACTGAAAACCAGCTCTCATGCACAGTAGTTGAAGGAACCCAAATAATTCAGTCTAGAGAACAAAAGGCCAAGGGAGTGCAGGAAAATAGTCGCCTAATCTTTAAAGAGTAATATAGAAGAACGAATACTTTTTTCTTGGGCTGTTATAAAGGACAGAGCTCAAACTAATATGTGAAAGATGCACTGAAGTGGATTTTAGCCAGTTGGCTAAGAGACATGCCCCTTACCTGCAAAAATCTGCAACTTCTGCGCACAGACAGATTGGGTCTTACCATTGAGAAAATCATTGTTTGGCTCATGCTTTAATTAGGCATGCTCAATAATGCAGCGGTTTCTGTGCTTGTGGATATGGAAGGCATTTAAATACATCACTGGAATCATTTATAATGAAACCACTCTCCCACTAGAGAGATTATTTCAGGTAATATCTTAGGTTTCTTCAACAATATCAGATTCTAGACATTTTTTATCATCCTGTGGCTATAGCATCTCTAAAGCCTATGTTCAAGGAGGTTAGAAAGCAGAATTTTGAGTCTGACTTTAACCATTGTATTTATTTCTTTCCATGCTGCTCAACTAACATCTCATAAATGAAGAACTTCCATCTAAAGTAGAACTGGAAAAATTATATGGGAACCCTTAGACAGGAGCCAAAGCATACTGATAGCTCTGCTGTTCATTCACTCATTCAGTGTATAGTTACTTAGCATTTGTTCTTCTGTACTTGACTCTGTTCTGGACCTGAGAATATGGGAAAAAATGACATACTTGCTTGCCATTGAGGATCCAGTTAAGTAAGTAAACAATAAGAGTGTATTTTTCTTAGAGGCATAAACTCAGAGTCCTGTAGTATTAGAGAAGCAGGGGAGCATATGAAGCAGATCTAGGCATAGAAAAAGATTAGAGAAGACTTCCTGGAGGAATTGAGCAATTTTAGGAATGAGGTTAGGGTATAAACTCCAGAAGAAAAAGCATGTCCTATGATATTGAGGTGATGTTCTACTCTGTATACTGTTGCTATAACAGGTTATTTCACTTACAGAGGTAGAAAGTACAAACAGCATGATGCCAGCTCTGGTGTGGCCTCTCTGACTATATGATATCATGGTGGATGACATCACGATGACAGTAGGAGGCAAGAGGGATTCTGTGATAGATAGAAAGTCAGAGATTGGAGAGCAGCTGGTCTTACTTTATAGCAACCCTTTCATAAGACCTAACTGGGGTCCCATGAAAAGTACTTAAACACTTTTAAGGGAAGTCTTGCCAACATCTTAATCACCTTTTACTAAGTCTGACCTCTTAAAGATCCCATTAATTTTTATATTGCCTCATGGGAGATCAAGACTTGAGCATATGAACCCTTGGGGTATATCCAAACCTTAATAGGTATGAAGCAGTCTGGTATGTTCAAGAAGATACAATTAGTGTGATCTGGGTAAAGATGGAAAAATCAAAGGGCTGGAGAGTGAAGCAAGAGACAGACTTCAAAAAGTCCCGTGGAGCAGAAATGAGAATTCCTTTTGCAAAGATGATTCCAGCTACATGTTCAAATAAATAACCAAAGTATTTCAAGACTGACCCAGGATGGAAAGTCGTGGAGGCAGGGGATCAGTGGGCTGCAGTAATCTGGAAGAGATAATAATGGTTGTACAAGTACGATTAGTGACTATTTCAAATTTTGAAGACTGAATTACCCAAGATTTTTATTAGAAAACTTTTATGGGTCAGGAATAATTCTAGAGTACTGAATATTGGACTCTGTGGTCTGTTTAGACCAGGAGTCTGTGACAAGTGAGCAGGGGCTGGCCTCATAGGTGGAAGCATCAGTGTGGCATCAGGTAAACTGGGCCAGGAAGGCAGACGCCACCATCCCTCTTATGGTTATTGGTCTTGGCTTTCCTTGTTCTTCTGAAAGGCACTGTGGGTATTAGACGTGTCCTCCAGTATCTCTGGATGTCATTTAAACATTGGGTACCAAAATAACTTCTGAAAGGGAAAGGGCTTGGTTGCTAGGATACCAATGGCCACTATTAACCACACCTACAGGGCAGCTCCAGATGAAGTCCTTTCTCTTCAGAAAGGAATTTCTAATTCCTCCCTTGAACTGCCACTGCCTACATATTTAATTTCCTTTTGGGGTGCAGCAGCCATCTGGCCTACTAACAAAGGGTTTCTAACTGATTATGCAAAATGTTCAGAGCCAGAACTTGGCCAGATGTGAACCTTTCTCCTCCCTTCCTTCAAAATCAGAAGAAAATCAGGCAGGTTTCTTTCTTTCTTTCTTTGGGGCTAAGAATGAATAACATGATAGAACCTTTCAGAGTTCTCACATATATTTCTCTTTAAAAATGATTTGTTTTGAATCCCACAACCAGCCAAAGAAATGGGTAAAGCACTGAATCAGGTAAGAAAAAAGAATGAAAAAGAATTTCTCCTAACCAGTCATGATCAGGTTGGAGAGAGGACCACAAGCAGGAAATGTGGGTGACTGGGCTCAGAATATACTGGCTGGCTTCATGTTGTGGCCAAGCACCTGTCCTGACAGCACACCGTCTGATCCTTAAGGCATGCTCAAGACAGATTTGTAGAAAACAAATCTCTGCTGAATTAGAACTCATGATGCCAAAACTCCCTTTGCACCTATCATGGGTTCCTCACAAAATAAGTAAATAACCAAAACAAGTCAACCACAGTCCAATGACAGGAGTCCAGGAAAAAGAAAGAATCTGCTCAGAGGAGCAGTCAAGTGGAGAAAGGACCATAGGGAGATTCCTAGCTGGACACTCACTCCTGTAGCTATAACAAAGAAATCAGCTACAATTTTAAAAGTGTTATGGGCGGTATCCTAAGGCCTTAACCATTTATATGTTGAAGACTTGACCTCCAATAGCTCAGAAAGTGACCTGGGGCTTAAGGTTTTCAAATAGATGATTAAGATGTGGTTTTTAGGATGGAATGCTAATCCAACAGGACCAGTGTTCTTATTAAAGAAGAAGAAATATCAGGCATGTGTGCACAGAAGGAAGACCACATGGAGACACAACGAGAAGGTGGTCATCTGCAGGCCCAGGTCAGAGGGCTCAGGCTGCTGCCATTTTGATCCTGGACTGCAGCCCCTGGGAAGGATAAGAAGTGCATTTCTATTGTTTAATCTACCTAGCGTATGGTATTTTCTTTGGGAACCGTAGCAACTAATATAATTTTCATATATGCTACCTACATCTGTGGAGAAGCAATCTTAACCTCATTCATTTCTTCCTTTCATTGAAAATTAGTGGAGAAAACAACTACAGTGAAACTAGTAACACCTGGGAAATAAAGAAGTCTGGAAGAAGAATGTGCTTTAATAGGTGTGAATTCCAGGGTTCCAGGCTACATCAGAACAATGAAACCTGGGGAATCTCTCTTCCCCCTAGAGTAACTTCTTTTCCTGCCCTCTGTGTAGTTTTGCACCTAACAGAAGTTTGCACATTGGTCATATCTTTCTCTGCCCATCTCCATCCAGGACTCAGGTTCTTGAAAAGATGCACCAAAGGAGATCACAGCCATCTTCAAAGGAGGCTTTTGAGGAAAAGTGAACTTGACTTGAGAGTCAGGCAACCATCTGAATAAAGAGAAATTCTATCCAGACCTAATCAGTAAGAGCAAGGTGAAAAGGAAAAAGGGAAACAGAAGGTATAAGAACTATACAAGTAAACAATGGTAAAAATGCAAACAAAATCCATCCAAAAGGTATACAGAGAATCCAGCCTTGAAGAAAACACAATCCAAGCAACAGAAGACAATTCCCCACAAGTGTTTGTCACCGTTGCATGGCCTAGTAGGAGTGTGTGCTCAAAGATGAGAGGATAAAGCCACTGGACATGATGCAGGAGGACATTGCAGCTCTAGGGAAGGAAAAAGCTAGAATAAAATATTTTCATTATAGAATTTAAAGAATCAAAAGTAAATAAGTGAAAAACAGTGTGGGCATTGATGAAAATTCAATTACTGGAAATGTCAAAATGTTGGAAATCAGCACAATGAAAGCATGAAAAAGAGCAAGACAAGAAAGCAAGTGTACACTAACAGAGAAGAAGGGCAATGGAATATATATCTAATAATCACTCAATTCATTTAATATATATTATGGGGCATATATGTAGAACAAAGTCTTCAGTGAGTTCACAGATGAACAAATAAACATGTCACTAGGGCAGATGAGGATGGGGACTAAGGCGAAACCACAGCAGAGTAAAGGGGTAGCGATTTCTTGCAGGAGGTGCTGCTATTTTATATGGTGTAGTCAGAGAAGATCTCATAGGAGACCCAGGCGGTGAGACCAGAAGAAGCCAGGGTGCCAACCCTCAGGCCATTTCAGGGAAGGAAGTTTAGGAAAAGAGAACACACATGAAAAGGCCCTGGAGTCACAACATACATGATGTGCCTGGAGCTTTAGCGGACTGGTGTGGCTGGAATAGGGTTAGTCCTGGGGTGAGTGCTAGATAAGGACAGAGGGATGAGAGAGGTCATATTCGGATCCCCTCATAGGCCACTGTAGGGATTCCAAGAATGCTCTGAGCAGAAGAGAGACAGGGTCCCTGGGATGACCCTGACCCATCTGTCAAAACTGGGTGATGTGGACTGAGGGAAGCTGGAAGCAGTGAGCCCAGTTGGGAGGTTCTTGCAGTAACTAAATCAAGAGATGATGGGGTGTTAGAGCAGGGAGTGCTATGGTTTGAATGTCTTCTCCAAAACCCATGTTAAAATTTGTGTCATCATGATAGGAACAGATTAGTCATTTCAGAGTGACCGGGTCAAGAGCATCCACACTTATGAATGGATTAATGCCATTATCGTGTGAATCAATCAGTCACCACGAGAGTGGATTGTTATGAAAAATGGCTCTGTCTACTGCATGCTGCCTTGCTCTGGGCCCTACTCTCTCACATGATCCCTTGCTCTGTGATGCTATCTGCCATGTTGTGAGGAAGTATGGAGGCCCTCAGAGGACACACCTTGCTCTTTGATTTCCCAGCTCCCAGCACCGTGGGCTGAAGAAACCTCCAGTGTTTATAAATTAACCCATTTGTGGTATTCCATTATAGCAGCAGAAAATGAATGAAAATAGGACAATTAGTAACAAGTGGTCAGATTTTAGATATTTTGAAAGAAGAGATAATAAAAATTGTAGAAGGAGCAATATTGAGGCATGGAAGCCAAAGAGAAGCCAAGAATAACTCCAGGCTTTGGGCCTGAATATTGAGAAAGATTAGGTTTCATTTGTGAGATGGAGAAGATTGCGGTAGGAACATGTTTGTGGCAGGAACTGGAATCTGATTTTGGAAAGAAGTTTAACTTTTATTTTAGGTGGAGATCCAAGCTGGCTGGATGTACAGTTCTGAAATTCCAGGGAAGGTGTACTTTAGAAATATGCATGTGTCAGCCACCAGATGTACACTGAAGCCAATGAAGTTGAGAAAACAAGCAATAGAGTAGAAAACTGTTTGAAGATGTAATGCAATAAGCAATGCATAAATTTTCAGATTAAGAGTCTATGCCCTGCTTCAGAAAAAATTGAAGCAGACACCAAAGCAGAGAGAGAATGAAATGTGCAGAGGTGCTCTCATTCAGTCATTGGGCTTCCAGAAAAAAGAATGCATAAGTATTCCAGGCATGCACAAGGCATCAGTCAGAGGCAGGGGACAGGAAGCCTGACCACAGAGTTCTTCAACAGGTAAAGGTATGAGACTAATGTTTCTATTTTCTCGAAGTATGCTTCACAAATGTCAGATATAACCAAGATATTGTTCAAGAATAGGACAACAGGAAGACATGCTTACAAAACTTGTGTAACTCAGGAAATATTTCACCTCCTGCTGGGAAAAATAACTTGAAAATGGAATCAGATCACTCAAGAGACAAACTGAAGCACAGAACTTATGAATGAAAGATGCGGTAAAGTAAACACTGAATTCATTTAAATACAGACCTAATACTAAATGATTGTGAGAATTATTCTTACAGAGCAAAATACATATACTACAAACCTTGACAGTATAAAAATGATGATCTATCTAACAAAAATCAAGAGGTGGTAGGAGGGTTGATGTGAGGAAGTATGGGAGTATTCATGTTTCCTTGTTCAAAGGAGCTGGTGAATGCTGGATAAAATTGAAACACATCATTTAAAAACATCTGAAGTCTCTCATGATGATCTTCACTATTTGCTTTCTAACCAGGAGAATTTTTAAATATCTATATGGTAAAGAAATGCTTCAAGGTTAATAATTCCTACCATTTCATTTTAAATACTTTGAGCAAATTTAAATAAAATTAAACATTGTAAATGAAAATGTGTTTATAGTATGATTTTATTTTTTAGAAAAATATCTACCAATCTATCATTTACCTATGTTTCTATATCAAAAATTATGTGGAACAATATTCATCTACAATATTGATGGGTAGTGTGAGGCAGCATAATATGAGGCAATGGTTCAATGTGTTTTTTGTGTGTATGCTTTTCTGCATTGCTCGAGTTCACAATGGGGATATACTGTTTTTACAAAAATAATATCATTTTATTTTTCAAAACAGTAGACATAGGAGAATTCTTGTGAATGGCTCCCAGAATGAGTGAGAAAAGGTATTAGTGTGGCATTAGGGTCTGGGGAAATTCTTGGTTGAAAAAACTTAGGCAGAGTAGTTACCAACAAGATAGATCTAGATGGCCTGAGAGAAGGAAAAATATTGTAGAACCATATAAGAAAGGCCTGGGCAAAGTTATTTCTTATTCCAAGAATAAGAAAAGCCTCCTTATATCTTCCACCCCAAATACACAAAACACAAGTGTCTGCCTCTTTTTTGACATTAAGGTTATGATTGTGCATGTAGTAAGGGGTCAATTCAGCAGACTCAGGGTGGTCAATCTCTACACATTCCTAAGAAAGAACTGGACCTCAATTGCTTCCTGGGTAATAACCTGTGAAGTCTTAAACTATCCTGCCTGTTAACAATGTCTTTGTAGACCTGAAGCTTTGGCGCATCCTAAGTTGTTTAGACAGCTTATGTCAACAGTGTGACTTATGGGGTGGTGGCTTTTGGGGTGGTGGTTTTTGTTCTCCTGAGGCCCTGCCTGTATTAGTTTGATCTCTGGAGGTGCTGAATGTGGAGTAGTTAAGGTCGGTCTCTGAGTACCACTTGCCCATGTGGTAATCCCCAATAAAAGCCCTGGCTATCAAGGCTCAAGCAAGCTTTGCTGGCTGGCAGTGTTTTGTATGTGTTGTCACACCTCTTTTCTGGGAGAGTTCTGTGATATTTGTTTGGTCCCACCTGGAAAGGACAATGGGAATCCCGCACTGGTCTCTCCTGGGAGGGAGGGCAGCCCTGAATACCTTTCTCTTTTGGTGACTTTAATCCATGACCTTTCATTGTATCAAACTAATGCTGTAGGTAAAATCTCTTTTCTGATTTCTGCAAGTCTTTCTGGTGAATCATCCAATTTGGAATTTATCTTTGGAACTTTGGACATCACCCTAACTTGACAGATAAAGAACTGGTATCAGAAAGATCTATATGACTTGTTCATGTTTACACCGCCAGAGCTGATGTTTAAATCTAGATGTTCTTCTTTATCAAGACTGTCTTTTCTCTACCATGGACCTTTTCAAAATATTTTTCTTTTTAGTATCTTAGGGATGTGTGTACAAAAAAACTTAATAGAGCTCGTAATGCACAAGTTAACAACCTGGACAGTACAGCCTTCTTGCTGAACTATGGATGGGAGGAAGTTTTGAGTCATACCTTTTGGTCCCCCTTGTCTGTCCCCTTGAGAACCACTGAAGCAATGTCATACTAAGCTAGGCCCCTGGGAATGAGGTTGTGAGGCTTCACCAGGTAGATTTATGCCTTTGGACCAACTTCCCTGTCTCATCAGCTTTTCCTATATGCCAAACTGCTCTGTGGTCATTTCAGGCGTTGTGCTCCTGGAAGCTGCTCCTTGCTGACCACATGTGGCTCATTGAGCCCTCTCTGTGGCCTGCAGTAGTTCTCCGGATTGCCGGAGACCAGCCCAATTCTAGCATCTCAAGCCCCACATTCCAGGAAACCTCTGAAGCACACTTTGTTTTCTCTTTCTCTGCAGTCATTGCACTGGATTGTAATTTGCCTCTTTCGTTGGCTTTCTCCGTAAGCTCTGAAGTCCCCAGGGAAAGACACTGTGTATTTCTTTCATACAGACAAGGAACTCTCTGTATTCCTGATATTAACAGGGTGCCTGGCACAGAGTAGATGCCCAGAAAGATTTACTTCTCATGAGTAGAGAAGTGAGTGAAATTCCTTAAACAAGACCTAGGACTTTTGCCTGAGGACCAGCCAGGACACCTATGAATTCACTTGACTAATGACCTTTGGATGGGCTCAGCAAGGAATCCAGCAGTTAGCTTGGTGAAGGGTCTGGTCTTTGGTTAATACTGTGTTCTCATATGCAGTTTTACTCTGAAAGAGATCACTGGCAAGTGTGACCAGTGTGCAGAGAACGAAGGAAGCACAAGGACTACCTTGAATGTATTAGAATCACTGGAAAAGTGGTAGCTGGAAGTGGATCCTGTATTGTGTCTTCTAAAATACTGGAATATGAACTGACTCCTCAGGCCCAGCCCTCACACTCTGAAATGCTGCTTCAAGGAAGCTAACCAGTGTCTGGGCTATTTTGATTCTGAAATTTCAAAGTGGCCCACTGATAAACCCAAGACTGACTTGATCATTTGTGTCGGGTAGAATCTTCAAAGCCCCCAGAAAGAATGTCTACTCAACAGAAGATGAGGATGGTTCTGAGAAGTTGAGGAATGTGTTTAAGACTGTGCAGGGGAAGTTACACAGAGCTGAATTCAGCTTTCTTATTCCCAATTCACAGCTCTTTCAACGGTATCACACCAAATCCTGAATGAAAATCTACCATGTACCAGCCGGGGCTGCTACAGGGGAGTCTCCATTACAGAAGTTATCTAGGAAATAGCATTATTTCCTTACAAACACAACTATGAAAAGTTAAAAAAATAAAACAACTTCACGGAATCCTGAAAGAAACAGCCATTTGGCCAATAACCTCAAATCAAGGTGATTGAATCTGCATGGGGCATTGCCTGGAGCTGGGGGACTGCAGCCTGACGTAATTTCTCATCTGATATGGGATAACGGCAAAAGCAAAGTTACCCTGTATCTGAGAATCCCCATTTTTTTCTGAGGATTTTGACTAGACCTTGATGTTAATTAAGTTGCTTTTAGGGCCTAATGTATTATATGTAATGTTTGCCTTCTAATGACCAACAGATGGTTTTTCAATGCTAATGAAGGGTATATAATGACTCCCAGATTCCTAGTAGAAGCCATACAAGTCAGCATGCTGTCAACCAAATGGATTCTCTGCAGAGTTAGCACTCCCCTGGGCTGGCCACCAAGCCAGAATTTAGGCTGCAGTGGGGCAAGGGATTTGTCACACTGAGTGTTCACTGTGAGGCTCCTGGCAGTGAGGACATGCTCGGACTACACCGACTTTGAGCATTAGTACATAGGGTGTACTGTTGTTGACCTGTCAAAGGGTGGCATAGTTGGAATGGATTTTACTGTCTAGTGTTGCCTATATTTAATGATTGTGAGGCTCTCCTTGTATTATTTAAAGCTCATTTTTGTTTTTAAAATTTTATTATAAGTCATAACTCTGCAGAAAGTGTATTCCATTAGATAGATTAAATACCTTATATATCTTATTCAGCTCAATTCAGACAAAAATTAATCTAAAACATACTAAATTAGTAGAAATTATATGGCACTAGAAATTTTGTAACATTACTTTAAATATCTGAAAATACTTGATCCTATGGACAGGTTCTGGTTGGATATTGCAATTAGTCTGAATCATTACAAACATTTTTCTTTATTATTTGCTTTCTTTTTGCCCCAAACACTGTATTTCAAACATTTTTTCATGGCAGTAAGAATAGATGATTCTTTTGGACAGTTGCATATTATTGTACAGAGTAGATGTACCATAATCTTTAAAAACCACTCTTTATTCTTTAGGGTTAAATGTATATGCATATATAATATTTCCTCAGATTAAATTCCTACAGGTGGGATACATGCTTTTAAAGCTTTTGATACATATATTTCCAAATTTCCCTCTGAAGGGTTGGGCCAGTTTGTATATTTCTACCACTGGGAGTTGATAATCACAATCTTCTTACATTGTTCTCAATTCTGAGTCCTTTCTTTCTTTCTTTCTTTCTTTCTTTCTTTCTTTCTTTCTTTCTTTCTTTCTTTCTTTCTTTCTCTCTCTCTCTCTTTCTTTCTCTCTCTCTCTCTCTCTTTCTTTCTTTCTTTCTTTCTCTCTCTCTCTCTCCCTTTGTCTTTTCTTTTCCTTTAATTCCTAAATTGGTACACACTCATTAAAAGCAGAGCACACTCATAATAAAGAGCTATAGCAAACCAAAAGGACAAATTCTTCTTTCTCTGAATCTCTTCCCTTAATCTTTCTATCCAGTTTCCCTAATAAGAGGGTGCTTTGTTAAAATATGATGACCATTCTTACATAAGACATTCATGCATCCATTCTGTATATACGTGACTGTAGACATGGAATCAGACCATCTATCTATCTGTCTGTCTATCTATCGATATACACTTTTTAACCTAACAACATATCTGAAACATCTCTTTATAATAGATGGTTCTTTTAATATTTACATTGAACTTTAAAAGGATTGTGCTGGAATTTTTAAAACTACTTTTCATTAATGAACATTTAACTACTATATATTCACTATTTCTAACATTTAAAAATGCTGGAGAGGGTGTGGGTGTGGGGGAAGGAATGCTTCTGCACTGTTGGTGGGAATATAAAGTGGTACAACCACTATGGAACACAGTATGCCAATTCCTCAGAAAGCTAAAATTAGAAATCTCATTTGACCCAGGTATTCCTCTTCTAGGTATCTTCCTAAAAATGTTAAAGATACCATATTGCAGTGATATTTGCTTACTGATGTTTATGGCAGCACAACTCATAATTGTTATATCTTGGAAGTAGCCTATATGTCCTTCAACAGATGAATGGATAAAGCAAATAAAATATTTATATACAATGGATTATCACTCTGCCCTGAAGAAAGATAAACTTGAGTCATCTGTAGGAAAATGGATGCACTCTGAGACCATAATGTTTAGTAAGTAAATCAGACACACAAGTTTCAATATCTCTTGCTTTCTTCTATATGAGGAACGCAACACAGAAATACAGTACAAAATAAAAGATAAATAGGAAGTAGGGACATATATCTTTCTCAAAGGGGAAGGGGATCAAAATATGGGGGGGAGAAAGTGGGGGAATGGATGATAAGAGAAGTAAGATGTGATATGTATATGGACCAACTCTCATAAGGAATGTCATCATTATGTGTTGAAAACATACACTAATAAAAACTGAAAACAACTGTCCAATTGAATAAATGAGAAAACTTACATAATTTTTATAATGCACATTTTTCTGATTTCTTTTTTCTTGTTGTTATTGAATATTTCTCTTATACTTATTGACCAGGCCCCACCCTGAAATACAAGATATTTGTGCTCCCTAATATTTGAATTATTTATAATAGTGAGTCTTAGCTGTAAGTGAGGCAGAGTGACTGTTTCTTACCTATTGATGGGAGCAGGGTAGATGCTTGTCACTTCCAGGCTGAGGTTGCTAAAAGTGAGTGAATCTTGCAGCATGGTGAACCTGCATGCTGGAAAGAGCCTTGGTTCACAGTGGCTCACTATCCACTCAGACTGGACAGTGACAGAGGCAGAAAATAAATTTCATGTTAAGCTACTGAAATGTGGGGCTTGTTTATTACAGGAACTGGCAATACTTACCCTAACAAATTTATGTACAGTCTTCTTTTGAATCTCCAAAATTATTCTCAACTCTCAAGTAATAGCAATTTTATTTTTAGTACTGTTTAAGAATAAACTTGTTTAGATTAAATAGCTTCAGGGTATTTTCACTGTTTTACCTAATGGGAATATTTTTCCTATGCAGATGGCTGGCTCTTAATCATCTTTCAAGTCTCGATCATCTCTACCTCAAAGAAGCATAGCCTGACTGCCAGTCTAATAAAATACCCTCCCCACATCTGGTGAGTCTTGTAGAGGAATCACTCTGCTCACAGCATTTCTGGCAGCTTTTGTGTCAGCATTTACCTGTGTTCATGTTTGTCTTCTGCTCTGCCTTGTAAGTCCTTGGGAGAAAAAAAAAAAAAAAAAGAACTGTGACAGGGTTGCTCCCGTAGTATAGTAAGCATTTAATAGAGGATCTAGTTCAAAGCAGGTACTCGGTAAGCATTTGTTGAGAAGTGAATGGTTCACAACACCTTCTCTCTATATGTACATTTAATAACAGTTCTTCATGTAGGTGTAAGTCCCCAGATGGTGTTTCATATACAGATGAGTTTGTTAGTTTCTTAGAGTAAGTCCATGGCTTCTGGGAATTTGGAAGCACAAATTAAAGCCATTGATATAGTGAGCCAAACTCATTTAGTAAATAGCAGAGTTGAGAACCAGAGAAAAGTGACTAGTCCACGATCACCAAGAGAATGATTGTTTAGCTACACTAGTATTTTCCTAGTACCTACAGCAATGCAGGGCAGTGGTTGGTGCAGGCTACATAGACATTTGACTCCAACCCTTCATCTTTGCTACTCACTTGTCCTATGGCTTTTGGCAACTTGTCTAAATCTTTTATATTTTCCTTTAGTAAAACCAAGACAATAGCCAAAGGCCCCCAAAGCAAGGGAAACAAAAACAAAAATGCAATTGGGTAATAAAAAATTTAAAACACTTCTGCATAGTGAACAATCAACAGGATGAAAAGATAACCTAAAAGTAGATAATATGTATAAACTATACTTTGTTTTTTTGCAGTACTGGGGATCAAAGCTGGGACCTTGCCAGGCAGGCACTTATTCCACTGAGCTATATCCCCAGCCCAATGTATATAAACTATATCTCTGTCAAGAGTTTAATATCCAGAATAGGTAAAAACTAAAAAACCCTCAATTGTAAAGAAACAAACAACTCAGTTAAACTGAGAAATAAACTTAAATAGACATTTCTCAAAAGAAGACATGAATATGATCAACAAGTATGTGAAAAAATTCTCAGTATCTCTAATCATTAGGGAAATGCAAATGAAAGCTAGGATTCAGATCTTGCTAGAATGAGGTGTCACTTCATTCCAATATGAATGGCTATTGCAGAAAAGACAAATGATAAAAGGTGTTAACAAAGACGCGGAGGGGCTGGGGATATAGCTCAGTCGAATAAGCGCCTGCCTAGCAAGCGCAGGGTCCTGAGTTCGATCCCCAGTACCGAAAAAAAAAAAAAAAACAAAGACGTGAAGAAAAGTGTCCTTATACTTGCACACTGTCGGTGGGGATATAAACTGGTGCTACCACTACAGAAAACGATATGAGGCTTCCTCAGAAAATTACATATTGAACTTCCATATGACCCAGAAATCCCACTGCTGAGTGTATATTCAAAGGAAATAAAATCAGTACGTCTGAGACATCTGCACTCCCATGTTTACTGCAGCACTACTCACAGCCGCCGAGAAAAGGAAGCAGCCTCAGTGTTCATTGAGGGGTGGATAGATAAAGAAAGTGTGGCGCGCAAAGATAGTGCAATAGTATTCAGCCACAAGAGTTATGCCTTGTCATTTGAAATAATGTGGGTGGAAGTAGAGGTCATTATGATCAGTGAAGTGTGCCAGGTGCAGAAACACATATGCGTAATTTCACAGAAAGACTGCATAATCTCAGTGACTTTTTTAGTAGAAGCTAGACATTTTAATCTCATGATTTGAGCGTAGAATGGTGGTGGCGGGAGAGAGAAGAGGTAGAAAGGTGACTGAGGAGAGTAAAGAGGAGGGAGAGATAGGGAAAATTGAATCAACAGGAGCTACATTAAAAACAGACAAGCGCTAGTGTGCTATTGCACAGTGGAGAAACTATTAATGCTAGCAATGTGCTGTAGATTTCAGAAAATTAGAATAGATTTTTCATGTTTTCACCACAATGTTGTGAAGATGTTTGAGTCAATAAATGCTTACCATGATTTGAACCTCATGTAACATGTGCGTGTGTTGAGACATCATATGGATCCCTGTAAATAGGTGCAATTTTTATGGATCAGGTTAAAATTAAGCTAAAAATTAATTTAAAATTGAAAAATAGTGAAAGAAAGAACGGTAGTACCTCTTTGTACCAACCTCTGGGGGAAGGTGGCAGTCTAACCCAGGTAAGCTCCTATCAATAAATACAGGTGGTATAGTTGCTTTGACCAACCTCCTGCTATCACCCTCCAGAATTTTTCCACTAGCTCTCTCCCGTGCTTGAAAACTCTCCTGCCTTTATATAAATGGAGTGGAGTTCAGTCTTTTTCCCCAACTGTGATAACTTTGACGCCTGTTGAAATATTTTTAAGAAAAGTCTTCCTTGCAAGTAAAAAGCAAAACAGAATAAATAAAAAGATGACAACAATACTTCAGTGTCACTGGGAATTTTAAGCGGGTCAGGATGAGTTCATGGTTGTGATGATTAGTGCTCCCTTCTCAGAAGGTGGTCAATAAACAATTATGATGACTATGATAGTCTATAGCAGATGACTTTCCTCATCATCATTCATTTATTTCTTCAGTCAAATTTATTGACCTTCTTTTATTTTATTGCTAGAGCCTTACTAGGTGTTGAGACAACAATGATGAGTAAGACATTATCTCTACACTTGAGAGGCTCAGAGTCCAGTGGTCTGGGAAGGACTCAGGAGCAGACAGCTGGTTATAGTACAGTAGATTCAGTGCTATTTGTGGGTGTGAAAAACAGGGTTAGCCTCTGCCTGAGGTGGGAACGGGGGGCAGAGAGGGCACTTCTTGCTTTCCTTCTCTAGCAAGTAAATTCTTCTGTTTTTGCAGCTGCATAAAGCAACAATGGGACTAAAACAGGAACAGGAGCACACAAAGGTCAAGACATAAGAGAGTACGCTGTCTGAGGATAGGTGGACACTTGGAGCCACCGGACACCTCCTTGAACACACTGTTCTGTACACAGCCTCTCTTCATATAACTGATGTATGAAAGGGGTCTAGGGATTGAGAATGTGTCAGACCACTGGAAGAACTGTTCACACAGGCTGGTTTTTACCGCCAATATCTCTGACTCAGAAGTTTTGGGTGGGGCTGGAGAATGTGCATTTCTTATAGTTCCTTGTAGGTGCTAATGCAGTTTTTCAGGAAACAACAGTTTGAGAGCCACTGCAGTACTACAGTGGTTCCCATCGTGGCTGTGACATTAGAATCACAGCAGTGCTAGTGCCCTGTCTTCCACATATTTGGTTTCAACTGACTTATGGTGAAGCTCAAGTGAGTATGTTGTTTATTTTGCTTTCCTTTGAATAGGCTTTAAGTTTTAGACTCACAGAAAAATTGAAGGGGAGTATAAGGATTTCACATATACCTTTTGCACCCACACATGCACAGCTCTCCCTAACCAGCCTCCTCCACCAGAGTAATATATTTGTTTCACCTGATGAACCTACACTGGCATATCATTTTTACTCTGCACCCATACATGAGGATTCAGTTTTGGTGTCATCCATTCTATGGGGCTGGAGAACTGTATAATGAGTTATCCACAGTTATAATGTCAATGATTATAGTTTTCTGGCCCTAAAAAATTCCTACGTCCTGTATATCCAGCTCTTCCTCCTACTACCCCTGGCAATCACTGATCTTTTCACTGTCTCCATAGTTTTGCCTTTTCCAGAGTGTTACATCACTGGAAGCATATAATATATGGCCTTTTCAGATTGGCTTCCTTCGCTTAGTAATATGCATTTACAATGCCTCTGAGTCTTTTAATAGCTTAATAGCTCATTTATTTTGAGGACCAAATAACATTTTATTGCCTGGATGTGCCATAGTTTATTCATGCATTCATGTAATGAGTGTCTTGGTTGCACCCAAAGTTTGGAAATTATGAAGACAGCTGCTGTAAACATTCATGTGTAGGATTTGGTGTTGGCATAAGTTTTTGGTTCCTTTGGGTAAACACCAAGAGTGTGGCTGCTAGATTATATGGTAAGAACATGTTTAGTTTTATAAGAAATTGCCAAGGTGCTTTCGCAAATGACCACACCCTTTTGCACTCCTATTAGCAGTAAATGGGAGTTACCGTTACTTGACTTCACCAGGATCTGATATTTTCACCACTTTTACTCTCTGCCATTTTGGTAGGTATCAGGTGGTATCTTATTGTTTAAATTTTCATTTCACAGATCACATGTGATGTGGAGCATCTTTTCCTATCATCAGCATCATCCTCTTGGTGAGGTGTTTGTTAAAACTCTGAGCTCATCTTTTAGTTAGCTGTTGTCTTTTTGTTGGGTTTGAGAGTTTTTTGTGTATTTTGGTAATAATCTTTTATCAAGTATGTGTTTTACAAATATTTTCTTCTAGTTTATGACTTGTCTTTGCATTCTCTTGACAGTATCTTTTGCAGAGCAGAAGTTTTAAATTTTAATGAAGCCCATTTTAACTAATTCTGTCTTTCTGGTGCTATATTTAAAAGAAGTCATATCTAAGTCCAAAGTCATTTAGATTTTCCCCATGTTATCTTCCATCAATTTTGTAATCTTGAGTTTTACATTTAAATCTGTGGTACATTTTGAGTTAATTTTTGTGAAGGGCATAAGGTCTCTGTCTAGATTAACTAATTTACATATAAATGTCAAGTTGTTCCAACACTACTGAAAATACTATCTTTTCTTCACAGTATTGCCTCTGTCTCTTTCTCAAAGACAAATTAATTATATTTATGTTTATCATTTATATTATTAGTTAGACCCTGGGTTATATATTCTGTGCCACTGAGGTATTTGTCTGTGCTTTTGCCAATGCCACACTTTCTCAGTTATTGTGAGTTTATGGTTAGTCATTCTTTTGTTTTTGTTTTCTGCTTTTTGTCTTTTTGAGACAGGCTTTCACTATGCTGTCCAGGTCAGCCTCAAAGTCACTTTGTAACATAGGCTGGCCTTGAACTCTCAGTGATCCTCCTGCCTCAGCCTCCCAAGTGCTGGGATTACAGGTGTGCATCACCATGCCTGGCTATGGTTAATCTTAAAAGAAAATATTTTTGGTTTCCCAACTTTGCTTTTGTCCTTTAATATTATGAGGACTATTCTGGGTCTTTTCCCTCTCCATGTAAAACTTAATTAATTGGCTGATATCCACAAAATACCTTGCTGGAATTATGTTGGTTTTTTTTTTTTTTTTTCGGTACTGGGGATTGAACTCAGGACCTTGTACTTGCCAGGAAGGCACTTATTCCACTGAGCTATATCCCCAGCCCTTCGGAATTATGTTGGGGACGCCATTAACTCTACAGCTCAAGTTGAAAAGAACTGGTATCTTGACAATACTGAGCTTTCCTATTTTTCAGCAGGAAACATTTATTCATTTATTTAGTTCTTTGATTTATCTCAACAGAGTTTTATAGTTTTTCATGTACAAACACATATTTTATTAGATTTATACTTATCTTTTACCTGCTAATCATCATTGTCAACTTGACTGTATCAGTGGACCATGGGGGGCACTCCTTATCAGTGGATGAATCCAATAACGTTCGCAGCTGTGGAGCTGTTAGGTGGCAGGCCTCCGTATGCTAATCCCTATTTCAGGGCTTGTACAGGTATTGCTCTATCAAATAGCACAGTGCTTAAGAGAATATAATTTTCTTTTCACAGATGAAAAAAGAAGGTTTAAAGAAATTTAAATCTTTTCTGAAGAGTAGGAGTTGTGATGAAGCTATCCCATCATGCTGTTGGTTGGTGCCTGCACTTTGATTTTACCCCCACATTGCAGAAACTTCCATGCCCCGTCAAAACCAGCAGAGTTGAGACCTGCTGTCCTGAGGGACTTTTCTAATATCATTGCATTTAGTCCTTGCTTAGCCCAAGTTAAAAGGTGCCACTATTATTTCTACTTGATACATGAGGAAATCGAGGCAAAGGGAGATAAAATAATTTCCTGAGGTCACACACCTGGTAAGTGACAGAAAAAATCCTTCTTATAATTTGAAATTGCCCCTTCCATTCTTTATAATTTAGGGGTACCTCTAAGAACCATGGCTGTGGGCACTGAGGACTCAGTGAACAACTTGATTTACCACAGTTTCATCTAATAGGACTGGAGAGATTAAAACATTTGCCTAGAGTCACACTCTAATAAAAGGCAGTTGGGCTTCAAACCCCTGCCATACAATTCCAGAGGGTTTCCTTGTTTTTTTTTCCACACCACTGACATGCTTCAGAGACATACACGATGGCCAATATATAGAGGATGCTTCCTTGTTTGTTCTGTTACTAAGTGATCCCAGGCAACCATGGCTCCCTGGAGCAGCATCCTTGCTGTGTGGTTCATTTTGTGTATCCCTGTCATGCAGCTGAAGTATGGTTAATCTGTTGCAGCTGATCTCACCAACTTGAGCACATTCAGGCAGAGGAGATGAGGAGTGTTTGAGCACTCAAAACAATATTTCAAAGGTTAAATTTTATAGCAGCTAAAGTCTTTCTGTGAGATTAACTTTATGTTGTTTAAGCCAAAAGCCAGAATGAAGTGAAAGCACCTCCCCCAAAAACCCAACCAAAGAAGCAACAAAACACTCAGGCGCCTAGAGTTCAGGCTTACAGGTGAGAGAGTCCATAACCTCTAAGGTGGAAGCCCTTAGCTACGGGCATCCATTGCTGCAGAGGATGCTATAGCTATGGCATTTTGAGATCTTAAAAGGTGAGACAAATATACGATTTTCTGCAAATTCATTTCTTAATTTCAAAAGGAGTTCATTCAACAAATTTTATGAAGTAGTATGATGTATAGTGTGTACGAGGTATTCCTCTATGTGTGCTGTGTACAGCAGTGGAGGAAACACAGTCCTCCTCCCCACATTCTCATGAGGGGCTTATGGTTCAATGGAGAAAACAGTCAATATACAAATAAACAGTTATGTCATACATATATTTCAATAACTGTGTGTGCTGTGAAGAAGGGAAACAGAGGCAAGAACAAATACCATATCCAAGGCATTTGCTGTGGACACAAGTGGTCAGAGCAGACCTCACTGATGTGAACACATTTGCATAGGTTTGAAGGGGAAGGGAAGGTCTAAGAAACCAATATGAGAGCATGTCTGGTGTGTTCCAGAACTGCCCAAGTCCACGTGGCTGGAACGGAGGAAGGAGAGAGGTTGGAGACAGAGTATGAGAAAGAAAGAAGGCAGATTACACTGAGCCTCATAGCCAATTGTCAGAATGAAAACTTTAGCTTTTGTGCCAAGATAGGAAGGCAATGGAAAGTTTGAGCAGAGAATTCACATGACCAGACTTTCTCTTTTGAAATAATCACTCAAGCTACTACTGGGGATGCTGTGATTGAGAAATGAGAAAAGTGTTTAGAAAGGTCATGCAAGATAACCCAGGTGACAGATGATGATGTTGTGGGCTAAAGTTATGACAACGGAAGTTGGAACAAGTTGTCAGATTCATACTAGGTTGCAAAGGTAATGTTGATGGGTCATTAGGATGCAGAGTCTGACAAGAGAGAAAAATCAAAGAAAGCTTGTAGCGTCCTATTTACCCCTCCTGTGTTCTATTACCGCCCAATAATTTGTCCTCCCAACATGTTCTCCCTGGATCCTGATGCTGCTGATTCAGGACCATACTTTGAGAATTATTGCAGTTAATACTTACAAAGATTTTGAAATCTCAAAGAATCGTGTCAGGAATAGTATCTTATTCAACAGAGAATCAATTAAAGGGCTGTTACCAGAATACATTTTTATTACCAATTAGAGAGACATATGGTGAGGACAATGAGCCTCAAACTTCAACGTGTAACAATTATCTGGGGAGCTTGTGAAAAATGCAAAGTCCTAGAGAATCTCAAAGATTCTGAATCCATAGATTTAGGGCAAGGTCTAGAAATATGCATATTAACAAATGTCAGGAGAATTTTTGAGTTAAAAGGTAAAAGGACTACACTTCAAGAACACTGGTGCTGAATTAATTATGTATCTTAGCTACTTAACCTTAGTTCAGCTATCTGACCTTGGGACAATTTGCTAACTTTTCTGAACTGTAGATATCTTGTCAGTAAAATGGGAATAAATATTTTGCTTTTCAGATCATTGAAAAGCTTAAGTAAAATAAACATTAAAAGCTTTTGTAAGCTTTAAATCTCTAGCAACTATGTCATTTTTATTAATACTGTGTAATTATCATTGAGATAAATGTTCCTATCAAGTTTACCACTTGTACAGAGAGGAAAGGTGAGAACGAAAAAGAGAATTTGCATTTGTTGATTTCCTGAAACAACCAAAGGACTGTATTAGGCACTTTACTTATGTTTTTAAATTTTATTTTCTCAGCAAACAAGGGTTTGTAATATCCTTTTACATCTTCTAGCAACTGAGCAAAACACACAGTGATCACATAATAACCAGTCTTAATAAAGGTAAAACTGGACCCCAAATGTAGATGAATTTCTTGCTTCCCATTTCTATCTCACACTCCATACTGGCACCATACCACCTTGTGCCAGTTCTTACACTACTGTTTCCTTTTTAATTTTGTTTATTTATTTTTGAGACAGGGTCTCACTACATAGTCCAGGCTTGCCTTAAACTCACTATGTAGCTCAGGCTGGCCTCGAACTTGCAGAGATCCTCTTACCTCAGCCTCTTACAGTACTTTTTCTTGGCTTCAAATCACCCCTTTATCCTCAGCCCTGTATGCTGAGGCTGGGACTGTGTTTCTGCTATCCAAGGCTCCCTCTTAGGATCTACCAGTAGGAGGCACTAGGGAGAGAATAAGAGGCTGGAGGAGAAAGAAAGGACCTGCCTATCGCCTCTTGGCTTCTTCCTTGACATCCTCAGTGCTGCTTATTTCCTTGACAAAGACGGTCCCTTCCTGCGATAGTGGCTGAATCCAGGGGATATCTTTATTCAGTGTTTGTGAAACTACCTCACCACGTTGCCTTTGCCCTGAAATGCTGGTGTACACCTAGAAAAGGGTGTCCAGCACCATGTGCTTTTCCAGGTCTTGAGTTGTAATAAGCCAACCTCTTCCCCTTGTTGCCCTGGTGTGTGAGGGGTAGCAGCTCCTGGCAGTTACTACCTTTGTTATACTCTCGAGTTCTATTTTATCCTTTCAGTTACCTAGGTAACAACTTTGTAATTCTTTATATTAAACTCTCTTTTCCAGTAACTGGTGCGATTTCTATGCCTGAGTGTACTTTAACTGATGCACACTGACACAAACACACACATATCGGGAGGGCAGGTAAACAACAGCATAGTCCTGCTGCAGTCCACATTTCCAGAGTTAAGGCCTGTCCCAGATAGCTTAGCACATAAAAGAGGGAGCACATGAATGGATAAGCAGCTTTGTTCTTTATACCAAAGGACTAATGGCAGCCTGGCAGGAACAGAACTACGCATGCCCCATTTTCTGATGAAGTCCCCACTGATCTGTTAAATCACCCGTCCACTGGTGCATTATATTCTCAACTCTTGAATTCTTAACTCAATAACATTTTTATCCTAGACTTTAACCCTAACCCAGAAGGATAAAAATTACACTCCTTAGCAAAAACTGATTTTATCAGATTGTATTATATGCCCCAAATGCATAGGTAAGTGACTAGGTCAGCTTCAGTTCTGTCCACTGATGCAAAGTCCCTCTTTTCCTATTACACTGAGTGTCCTTTCTCATGAGGTTCTTATATTTTCCTCTCCTCTCCTACTCCCTTACCATTATTAAAGAGGATTCATCACTTTCTCACATGAGCACAGGACATACTTTGCTCCTCTAGGTTGATTTAGGTTAATTCCATTTTTGTAAAACCTTTGCCATTTCTCTCTTCATCATTCAACACAATCTGGCATGTGTAGAATCTTGCTTTTGCTTCACGGTGGAATGCAATCTTTTTGGAAGCGGGAGCAGTATTTTATTTATCTGTGCACCTCTCTAGCAGGACTTTGTCTCTAGGGTTGAAATTCATGGGGCTAGAAGTTGAACAATAAAAGAATACATTATTATTTGTACTAACCTGTAACAAAACTTTAGCACATCTTTCAGTCTTGAATATAAGCAACAAGGCACAATAGAAGCAGAAGTACTATAGTTTTACCACCAATAGAAATCCCAGATATTCTTAAATCACGTTATACATTATTGTTGTAGGCATCACAAAAACACTTTAAGTGTATCTCTGTTCTGATTCAACAGTAGTCAGTAGACTCTCTGATAGACTGTTATTTTAAAACAAAAAACCGCATATATTCCTGAGTTATAAAAAAGTGTGTCAAAAAGTATACTTGAATACAATGATTCCTTTACAATCCTGTGCTTTGATTTTATGAATTAAATGCATTATTATGAAAAATAAATCTACAGGTTTCACAAAACTGACAGAATTCCTATCTCAATGCGTAACTTGGAATCTAGTTCAAAGTTTAGTAAATGAAATACAAGGCTATTTAAGGAATTAAAAGAGGAATTTCTGTTTCAAAGAAAATTATTGGTTTAAAAATTAATACATGAAACTAATATGACAAGTAATTTGGCAAATAAATCCATAGTTCTCAGAATATTCCAAACTTAGATGAAATATTGAGTTCAATATGCATGAAAATTAAATTAAGGAGAATCGATAATTTTTCAAATATTTATTGGATTCTTTTACATGCCAGACACAGGTCTAAGCAGTAAACAGAATCAAAGCTTCAGTCTTTTCAGCAGCTGGTGCTCAAACACTTGGGCACCCTTATAATGAATCCCACCTACACCCTGCAGCATATAAAAAATCCACAATGAAACATAGTCATAAAATTAGAGCCGAAATCTATGAGCATCTTTTAGAAGAAAACTTGCTAGAAAATCTTTACAGCCTTGCTTAGCAGAGATTTATTAAGTGCACCAACACAAAATCCATTTTTAAAAAGTTGATAATTTAGACTTCACAAATAAAAATGACAAACTTCTGCTTTTCAGTAGGCATCATTAAGTAAATAAAAGACATAATACAGACAGAAAATATTTGTAAATCATATTTGATAAGTGACTCATCAAGACTATATAAAGTGCTCTCAAGATTCATAATAATAAGGAAATAAATACTTCAATCTAAAATTGACAAAGAAATTAACAGGCACTCATGAAAAAACATAAACAGTTGACAAATAAGCACATAAAAAGATGCTGAGTGTAATTTATTATTAGGAAAATGAAAAATAAAACCACACAATGCCATCTTTTACCTACTAGAATAGCAAACAAAACAAAAATTGACAACTGATGATTATTAATACAATTGCCGGCAAGGAATCGTATGGCAACTGTGGGAAAAAACTTGTCATTTTCTCTGAAAATCAAACATATGGTTAATCTACAAGTTAGCAGTTCCACACCTAGGTATTCACTCAAGGGAAATGAAAGCTTATGTTTACAAAATATTGTACATGCAAATATTTAAAACAGATTTGAAATGACCCAAACTGAAAACAACTCAAATGTTTTCAAACTGGCGAATGACTGTGATACTATCCATGAAATGTCAGACCAGACTTCTTAGCATTAAAAAAAGAAGAAAAAATTACTGATTATATGTACTAATATAAGTGAATATAAAGCCTACATAGTATACAACATATGATACATAATATACACTGTATAATTCCATTTTATGAGATTCTGAAAAAAGGCAAAGTTAGAAATACAGAAAACAGACCAATAATTGTGAAGAATAAGGTGTTGAGAAGATTTGGCTATATAAGGACATGGGGATTTGGGAGAATGATGGAATTGTCTTATACCTTGATTGTGGTGGTTGTTGTAAGACTGAATATACTTGTCAAAACTCATAGAATGGTACATGAAAAGGTAAATTTCAGTGTGTGATGGTTGAGTTTGTCAGTCTCACTGGATTAAGGCTCCTGGGGAAGTGATTGGATCACAATGATGCTATACCCATCAGTGCAATAATCCACTCAAGCTCACTGCTTAATGTGCTGTTAAGAGAAGAGCCTATTAGAGGTGGGTCACCGGGGCGTGTGTTTGGAGAAGACAGCACTTGTTGGAACGCATTCTCTGTCCTCTGCTTCCCGGCCACCATATATCTTCGTTGTGCAGTGTCCTTCCATCATGGTGTTCCTCCCTTCAGCAGCACATCATAGGTTGAACCATGAGGCAGATTAAGTCTCTCTTGCCTCAAGTTGCAGGTGACAAGGTATTTCGTTTTCTTGTTTATTTATTTATCTTTTATTTTAAAGAGAATACAAACAATGACAAAATAATGACAACATAGACAAAGCCAAAGCAAAGTAAAAACAGTAAAAATGATACAGGGTTTTAGAACAAAATGATAGAAATTAAGAGTGGCTGTTATGTTACATATTGTTATCGTCAATGAAGTTGCTCAGATTACCAGATGTAAGGATGTCAGATTGATTAAACCATTACAGAAAATAAAAAATGAAAACAAAAGCATGAGAAATGATACAGAATTTCATTAGCCAGGATGGTAGGAATTTACCAATGGTTGTTTTATTGCATATTTATTTCTTCAAATTAGTTGTTCAGATTACCAGATATAAGCATGCAAACTTGGTCAAAAAATAAACATTAACCATTCCTTTCAATAAACCACTAGACATCAGCAGCACAATTATGTTGGTTTCTTTCTTCCTTCCTTTCTTCCTTTCTTCCTTTCTTTCTTCTTTCTTTCTTTCTTTCTTTCTTTCTTTCTTTCTTTCTTTCTTTCTTTCTTTCTTTCTTTCTTTCTTTCTTTCCTTTCTTTCTTCCTTCCTTCCTTCCTTCCTTCCTTCCTTCCTTCCTTCCTTCCTTCCTTCCTTTGCCTATCCTTCATCACAGCTGTTCCTTCTTTTGAGTAATTTCTTTCCCTTTTATAATATGTATTGTATGAGTTTTATTTGCTCTTTCAGGTTCTTATACTAAGGAGACAATATGATGTTTACAATGTGGGTTCAATTTATTTCACTTATGAGTATGATCTCTAGTTGCATTTATTTCCCTATAAAAGTTTCAAGTTTATGTTTTTTATAGTTGAGTAATACTTCATTGTATAAAAAAAAACACATCTTTTTTATCCATTCTTCATTTGGGCACTTGGGTTGTTTCCAAGATTTAGCTATGACAAATTGTGTTGCTGTAAAAATGGGTGCACATATATCACTGTGGTATGATGTTTTTAATTCTTCTGGGAAAATATCCAGAAGAGGAATAGCTAGGTTAAGTAGGACTTCTAATTCCAGTGTTGTGAGGAATCTCCACATGAATTTCCACAGTGGTTTCACCAGTCTACATTCCCATCAGCAATGTAGAATTGTTCCTTTTCCCCCATAATGCCTCCAGCATTTGTTACTGGTTGATTTTTTGGTGATAGACATTCTGGGGTGAGAAAGAGTCTCAGTGTTGCTTTAATTTGCACTTCTTGAATGACCAGTGATACTGAACATTTTTCATATATTTATTTGGCATTAATATTTCTTTATTTGATCATTTTTGGATTGGATCTTTGCATTTTAGAGGCCTGATTTTTAAAAATTCTCTATATGTTCAAAATATTAGCTTCGTCTGAAGGGCAGTTGTCTAAAACTTTTTCCCAATTCATAGGTTTTCTGTTTACTCTGTTAATGACTTCTTTTGATGTGCAAAAACTTTTCAATAAGATGAAATCCCAGTTGTTAATTCTTTGAAGCATTTCTTGTGCAGTTTGGTTTTTGCTCATGAAATCTCTGCCTACCCTGGTGTCTTCAAGATTTCTATCTACTTTCTCTTCCAGTAGATTCACTGCTTCTGTTTTCATATTAAGATATTTGATCCATTTTGACTTTAGTTTAGCGCATAGTGATAGACATGGCTCTAGTTTTACTCTTTTGCATGTGAAGAGCCAGTTTTTCCAGCACCATTTATTAAAGAGGTTATTTTTCTTCCAGTGAAAATATTTGGCCCCTTTGTCAAAGAAAAGGTGGCTGAGTGTGTTTATAGTTGTGTCTGCACCTTCTAATCTGTTCCATTGATCTTTACTTCTGTTTTTTTTTTTTTTTTTTTTTGCCAGTATCATGCTGATTTTATCACAGTAGCTTTGTAGTCTAATTTAAGTGGGGGATTGTGATGCCACCTGCCTTGCATTTGTTGCTCAGTCTTGCTTTTACTCTTTTAGGCCTCTTCTGGTTCCAGATGAATTTTAGGAATGTTTTCTCTAGGTCTGTGAGGTATACTAATGGTATTTTAATTGGCATTGCATTGAATCTGTACAACAGTTTTGGGAATATGGCCATTTTCACAGTGTTGGTTCTTCCTATCCCCAAGCAAGGGATATCTTTCTTTCATTTTCTGAAATTTCCTTTTCAATTTCTTTTTTCAGACTACTGTAATTTTCACTGTACAGGTCTTTTACTTCCTTTTTTAGACTGATTCCTAAATATTTCTCTCTTTTTTTTTTTTTTTGATGCTATTACAAAAGATCTGGTTTCCCTAATTTCTCTCTCAGTCTATTTGTTGTTTGTTGATAGGAATGCTATTGATTTTTGAGTGTTGACTTTATATCCAGCTACACTACTGAATTTGGTTATTCTATAAGCCTTTTTGTGGAGTTTTTGGGATCTTCTATATAGAGTATCATGTCATCTGAAAATAATGATATTTTCATCTCTTGCTTTCCTATCCTCTTTCCTTTTATTTTTCTCCCATGTAATTTCTCTGGCTAATACTTCCAGAACTATATTGAATAAGTGGTGACAGTGGGCATCCTTGTCTTATTGCTGATTTTAAAGTGAAAGCTTTCAGTTTTGTCCATTTAGTATGATGTTGACTGTTGGTTTGTCATAGATGGCTTTTATCAGAGTGAGTTAAGGACCATCTATTCCTATTTTCTGTTGAGTTTTTATCATGAATGAGTGTTGGGCCTTATCAAAAGCTTTTCCTGCATCTTTTGAGGTGATCCTGTGATTTTTGTCGTTGGCACTATTAATGTGGTGTGTTGCATTGTTTGATTTTTGTATATTGAGCCATTCCTGCATTCCTGGGATGAATCCCACTTGGTCATGGTGTATAATCTTTTTGATGATTTGCTCCATTCTGCCTACTAGCATTTTATTAAGAATTTATGTTCATTAGGGACATTGGTCTGTAGTTCTCTTTTTTGGTTGTGTCTTTCTCTGGCTTGGGTATCAGGGTAATACTTGCCTCTAGGAATGAGTTAGGGAGAATTTCTTCCCTTTCAATTTCATTAAAGAGTTTGAGAAGTATTGGCTAATGCCAATACTTCTCTAAATTTCTTGTAGAATTCAGCTGTGAATCCACCAGGACCTGGGGTTTTCTTCATTTGTAAGTTTTGTACTACCTTTTCAATTTCACTGGCTGATAGCAAGTTATTCAGGATTTTTGTATCGTCTTCATTCAGCTTTGGTAATTCATATGTATTTGGGAATCTGTCCATTTCCTTTGTGTTTTCATTCCTATGAAAGTACAGATTTTGAAAGTAGGTATTGATGATCTTCTGAATTTCTAAAGGACCTGTAGTGATTTCATCCCTTTCATTTCTTATTACATGAACTCAGTTTTTTCTTTCCTTTTTTTGATAAGGTTGACCAGGGGTTTATCATTATTTTTACTCTTTGGAGGAACCAAACTCTTTGATCCATTAATTCTTTGTATTGTTTTCTTAGTCAACATTGTCTTAATTGCTGCTCTGATCTTTATAATTTCAAGCATTCGTTGGGCTTTGGGCCTGACTTGCTCTTCTTTTACTAGAAGCTCCAGGTGCAGCATAAGATTGTTTATTTGTGCTTGTTCTGTTTTCCTCATAGGAAATTCACTGCTGTGAATTTATAGCAGTGGGAATTCACTACTGTAAAATTCCCTCTGAGGACTGCTTTCATTGTGCCCCTTGGGTTCCTATAAGTTGTATCTGCATTTTTTTTTATTACAAATATTGTTTAATTTTTTTCTTTAATTTCTTCTGTGACTCATTGGCTGTTCAGGAGGTTGTTATTTAAATTCCATTTGTTTATGGAGTTTTTGCAATTTCTTTTGTCATTAATTTCCAGTTTCACTGTACTATGGCCAAATAGTGTGCATGGGGTAATTCCAATTCCTTTGCATTTACTTAAGCATGCTAGTATATGGTCTGATTTAGAGAACATCCTGTGTGCAGCTGAGAAGAATGTATATTCTGATGTCATTGGGTGGAACACTCTGTAAAGGTCTACTAAGTCTGTTTGTTTACAAGTTTGGGTTTCTTTGCTGATTTTTTGTCTAGTTGATCTATCTCTTTATGACAATGGGGTGTTAAAGTCCCATGTTATGATTTGATTGCTGCTTATTTGATTTTTCACATCTGTTGAAGTTTTTCTTACATAGTCTGGTGCTCTTGTATTTGGTGCATAGATATTTATGGTTGTCATCACTTCCTCTTGCTGTTTTTCCCTAAGTATTCAGTGACCTTCTTTATCTCTTTTGATCCTTCTTGTTTTGAAGTTCACTTTGTCTGCAAACAGAATAGCTAACCTCACTTTTTCTAGGTTCCCGTCACATTGAGTATTGTTTTCATCCTTTCACTTTCAGCCTATGAATTTCCTTTCAAGTTAAATGTGGTTTTTGTATACAGTATATTGTTGGGTTTTGTTTCTTTTTTTTTTCTTTTTTTTTCTTTTAGAAACTTAAAAGTACAAAAACATATTGACAAACAGACACCAATTATCATAGAAAATAGTACAATCACAACTAATCTATAGACAAGGTGATATGGTCTCAACAGTGGTTGTTGCTTTATCCATTGATATCCTCGAATTGTAGATGTATGGACCCATATACAGACATGCAAATTTAGTCAGACAGTTAATCCTCTCCACAACAGAAAAAAAAAAACACACACAAACCAAAAATCCAAAGACAAGAAAGAAAACAGGCATACATCAACAACAGCAACAACATCTACAACAACAACAACAGAAAAAAACACCGCTTGTTGCTGCTTTACATATTGATATCTTCGAAGTGTGTGTTCAGGCTAACACATACAGATATACACTATTAATCTAATATCCTGTCATCGATTATTGCTTAGCATTAAGTGATATAATACAATAGTAGAACCATGTTAGCCCTCCTGCACATATGTATATTCATATATAT
>PVLD010008308.1:0-85049 GCA_004027595.1 Dinomys branickii
ACATTATGTAGGACAGCATCCAGAGCTAATTCCCTTCTATGTTCTCTATAATTCTGTATTTCCTCAGTCGTTTTTGTATTAGCAGAAATGAAGATAACTTTATATTATACAGCATCCAGTGCAAATTCCCTACTATCTTATCTATAATTTGGTATTTCCTTTAATGTTTTTGTGTTAACTAATGTGAAGATAACTATGTGATACAACATCCAGTTCTAATTCCCTACTATATTCTGTATAACTTTGTATTTTCTGTATTGTTTATGGCTTTTCTGGTTCATATGTCTCCATTCTTTTGTCTTTAAAATAAAATTTAAAAAAATAAAATAATATAAAATAAAATAAAATAATGTAGCCGGGCGTGGTGGCGCACACCTGTAATCCCAGCACTCAGGAGGCTGAGGCAGGAGGGTCATTGCGAGTTAAAGACTAGCCTGGGCTACAAAGTAAGCTCAAGGCCAGCCTGAACTATCTCAAACAGACAAAAAATAAAATAAAATAGTGTAATACACTAAACAGACAGATAAGTTCAAGGAATAGACTAGGAAATTTAGACATAGAGCTAAATATTTGGAAAAAGCAGTAAATGCTACAAAGGAATTGTTCCATAAATTATACTGAGACAAGTAAATCACCACATAGAAAAACAATAGAACTGAACCCATACCTCACAAATTACGCATAAATAAATTCCAAATGGACCAAAGACTTATATACAACCCCCCAAAAGAGTCATACATATACAAGAAGAAGCTAAGGTGGAGTATTTATATAATCTTGAAGTGTGACACATATCCAGAAACCAATTTTTAAAAGATCAAAACATTTGTCAACAAAAAATTACAAATTTCACATGGCAAGAAAAATCACCATATGCAGTGTTAAAACATTAGGAAGGAACACTTACAACTTCTTTTTTATCGAAATCAAAGAACAAATTCCCTTCTCTAAAGAGAACTTCCATAAATCGATAAGATAATTGACAAACTTCAAAGATTTCTATCCCCATAAAGGTTCACCTCCCACAATGTGTTGCAAGAGGCCCTGGCTCCTTTGGATATTGGAAAATTGACTGGATAAGCACCTCTAAGTGATCGTCTTTATTCTGCACAGCAGGGATGTGCGTTCATAATTTTAACAGATGTTCTTAGATCATGCTCCTTAGAGGTTTTTCTGATTCACATTCGCACCAATAAGTGTTAGAGTGTTTCGCTCTCCATCATAAGGTTTCAACAGACGTTCACTGGTGGGGTTTGCTGAAGGCAGGTATGAAACCAGACACACTGATTTTAAACTCACATAAGAAAGCACTCTAGGAGAGCCAAAAAGCTTCTGAAAATACGAGACATGAAAAGCGTATCTCAGTGTAGCTTTCAAATTTATTTCTCATCGTAGTTGGAAGTGAGCATCTTTTCATTTACTTCAGGGACATTTGCTTTTTTCTTTTATGGACGGACCAACTACACAACTTGGACTTGAGGCGGAAGCTACCCTGCAGGTACGCACAAACACGCGTGCGCACTCTGAAATCCACAGTGGAGGCTCCACATGAGCAACACTATGACTAGGCAGGTGTGGTGGAACACACCTTCATCCCAAAACTTGGGAGGCTAAGATATGAGGATCATAAGTTCAAGGCCAGCCTGGGCCTCATAGCAAGTTTGAGTCCAGCCTGGACTAAATAGCAAGACTTTGTCTCAGAAAGCAAACAAATAACAAAATTACTATGCCACTGCCTTCCCTTCAGTGTCTGTACCATTCCAGGCCACTCTTGCCCAGGCAATATCAGTAGCCACTATAGAAACTTCCCCAGAGACCCATGTACTCTTTTTTCCCATCTACTCTTTAATTAAAACCACCCATGGCTTAAGCCCCCAAGACCCACTGCCTCAAAATGTTTGCCTTGCTATCTCCACCACTCCAGCTCCTGTTTATCATGGTCTCACTGGATCCCCTTCAAGCCCCTGCCCTGAGAAACCTGTCTCAAATCAAGTTTGAAACTCCTGCTGGACGCTGACTTTGGCCTTCCTCCTCGGAGACACAACCAAGGCTCCTGAGGGCAAGAGGCTCAGTCTACTCCACTGCCCGTTTTGCTGTTGTGTTAATGGCTTCCTGCTGGTTGACTGTTCATGCAGCTGAAGGAAAGCTAACCAAGCAGCCAGAGCATGAGCAAGAGACGGGTTAGAAAGTAGCAGGGCTTCCGTCATGCAGGACTCTGGATTAGGAGGATTTTTTTCTTCCAAGGGGAGGCAAGGGAAGGATATGGTTGAATTAAGACTTTAACAGGTCACTGTGGCTCCACATGGATGAACGGACTGAAGGATTAAGGAAGAGAGAGGCAACGACGGGCTACTTAAGCCAGAGTGGTAGTGCCGGAGGTGGAGGGACTTGGTCAAATTTAAGAAACAAGGTGCCAGGCCATACAGATGGCCTGGGTTTGTGCCAATTAACCTTTACTGTCATCTCAAGTGGGTTACGAAATTCCTGAAGAACTGAGAGTGGATCATGGGGGCCCTATATTGATCGGTGGATTAACAGCTGAATGTGCTATTAGAAGGCAGGCCCTTCAGGGGAACAGGGGTGGAGGGTCCCTCTGGAGGACAAACCTCTCACTGCAACTCCTCCCCGGGCTCCTGCTTCCGGCTGCCCTTGAAGCAGTCAGCTTTGTTTCAGCACACCTTTCCGTCATGATGTCCCTGCCTTAGAGCCAGCCGACCACGGACTGAAACCGCCAAAACTATGAGCCAAAAATAAACCTTTTCTTCTTTAAATTGTGTTTGCCAGGCATTTTGTCTCGGCAGTGGAAAAACTGACCAAGACAGGCATGAAAGAGAGAGGAGGCAAAGACGGCATCCAGGCTTAGGTCTGAGCCACTGAATAAATGGATTAGCCACTTCCTGAGACAGTGAGAAACAGGGGAAGAGCAAAGGGTGCCCTTGTCATGGAGGTGAAGTGGCTACTTCATTCAGTACAGGGCCAGTGGGACCAGCGGAGCCGCATTTCCAGGCAGTGTTAAGTGACAGGGTTCAAGGTGGAGCAGACTAAGAGAGAAGAGTGATTCAGCAGAGATGGAAATGACACTAATCATTGCCCATACTTCTAACTAAATGCTACATATGAAGTAGGTCTTAGCTACTTCTAATTATTTCAGCATAAAGACACCCAGATTGCTATTTAAACTAACACTTCACTGTATTTTTCTCTTACTATACGTTTCCAAAAATAATGTCACCGCTCCGCTTCATGTCCTTGTGCAGCGAGCCTTGTGCTCCTGCTGAAAGGACAATGTGTCCCTTCACATATTTGCTAATAAATCTTTCCCAGGACTACTGCAATAAGAGATATTGAATGGAAAAGGAAATCTAGAAAATTTTAGGTAAAAGAGCACTTCAAATAAAATCAGGAGCTCAAAAGACAATTTGTCCACATCCTATTTTTGCTGACAGTGCACAAGGGAAAGTAGCTATGTGTTTATAAAATCTAATCTAATTACAAGGAAAAGCTAGAAAGTTGGGAACCAGCAGAAGTTTCTTCTCCACTGGGAACTGGGTTCTCCAGCTTTCCTGGGCTGCCATGTCTCCCTGGCTGGTAATTCAACAAGCATCGGGTCCACGTCACCATCAAATGTGATCATAACATCATTTGACCACTGTGCATCATGTGACCGCTGTGCGTGAGGAGGAGATGTGTAACCTGAGCATCCCTCAGGGAACGAGATGTGACCGGTAAAGGACATCCGGATCCCCACACACAACAACTGCAATCATTTACCTCAAGATGAAGCCAATTTGTTTAGAGGCAGATGTCACGGACTGATTAAGAACTACTCAGCGGTACATATTCCATTTGCTGCTGAAATGAGAGTTAACAGACACAAGCCAGACAACATTTATATGCGCATGACAGCTCATCAGGGCAGCACAGCACATGTTCAGTCATTTCTCTGAATGCACAAATTAGCCCAAGGTGAACCCATCGCCTCTCCTCCTACAAGCTGCCCTCATGCATGTTCATGATGTCACCTCTTTTGACTATACCATATCATTAAACTACCAGGATTTCATATCATTGTCCTAGTTATCAGCTACGATAAATTTCAGAAATCAAATATTTAGGAGTACTCCATAGACCACAAAATAGTTTTGTTTTTTATTCCAGAACAAATGATTATTTTTTTAAAAAAATACAGAATTAGGCTTGCAGTCCAGGATTTAACCAATTGCTTTGGAACTATGAAATCTAGGTAGGTCATGGAGATCCCGGTGAAAGATATAATCACTTACAAACTATTGGAAGGAAACATGAACCAGGAGATAGCACCCAGGAATCAGCCCAAAAGTGCCGAGCCAAGGGCAGAACCCAGGAGCAGGGCATGGGTAGGGACAAGCCATGCCCCATGAGAGGTGACAGAAAGCCTGCTCAGGGACTGTCAGAACACAGCTCCATCACACTACTGGTGGTGATATGAATCAGCATGTTTGGCATCTAGTGGAATGATGGGCACACAGGCAAGTGGTAACAATAGCCCAATTTTGAGCCTCCTGAGCAGGAGAATGGTTTACTTTTTAAATTTTAAATGTTTCTAAAAACACACTATAAGGTACTTGATGGCCATTCCAAAAGTATGTTGTACTTGAGAACTGATGATGCATAAAAAATTAAAACAAATTTCTCATAACAGTCCTGTGTTCTAGTTATCGTGCCAGAATTTAGAAAGTACAGTGAATAACATACAGTATATCCTACATTCTAAACTGCCAACCATAAGGCACAGTCTGGGAAATGACAAGAGGCTTCAATAAAGAGGATTTCCAAACCCCTTAGCAAAGACGTGAAGAGTTCATCCATGTGAGTCATCTCAGAGAGGCAAGTTAAAATCAGAATAAACAATATCACATGTCCACGAAAATGCCTAAACCTTCACCTGCTCACAGTGGTGCAGGTTGAGAAGGGTATAGAGCTGAACTGACTCACACCACTCGGGAGACTTTAGATCAGCACAATACTGGACAATTTTCTACCAAAACTTAAACATAAAAGTTAAAATTTCCATCAAAGATAAACATAAACATACCAACAACTTGATAACTTCACTTCACTGTTTTACATTCAACAGAAATATGAGCCAAGAGCACCAAGAGACCTGCACTACATGTTTCTGGCAGCTTCGTGCATAATGGGTCAAAACTGGCAGTAACCCGAACGTCCATCCACAGGTGAGCAAATGAGCAGACAGTGGTTTGTTCATGTGCTGGAAGGGGATTCATCAAGGGCAGTAGTAAGTGACAGCTCTACACAGCAATGTGTGGAAACTCACAAACTATCAAACAAAATACATAACGGAGCAGTCAGAATAAAGGTATGTTTGAGAGAAAAGAGAAGCTGACCAGAAAGGAGTTGAACGCCGCCTCCTGTGGGGCCAGTGGGGCTCTAACTTTTCCATGAATGGAGGTTATCTGGGCATATGAGAACCTATGCAATTATACACTCGTGGTGTGTGCATTTCTGCGTGTTCTACTTTATTGATAATTCTTTAACTAAAAAACAAATAGGAGGAAAATCCATGAAGGATGACTTTCAGGAGACTGTAGAAAAGTCCCAGGAACCCCCAGGTCTTCCCTACTTGATGAGCTGAGTCTGGAATACAATGGTGAGGAAAACAGGTTGGTGAGTTCTCAGGAAATTTACAACCTCAGGAAAGAGACCTCCCTCTAATGCCTTATTCATTAGATACTTCAACAGACATCTTCTAAGTCAATTCACGCCTCCTCATCTAACTCTCCCAGCAACTCAGATTCTGATGATTTGCACGGCAGACTCCTTCCCTGTGTGCTGGATATGGGTTTGGCACCATATCCAGGGCACCCTGGGAATTCCTTACTAACCCACAGCAACCACTGTAATCACCCGGGGTCACCTGCCGTCCCCGGCTTTGAAGTAGCTTTTCAACCCACCCGGGACAAGCTTTATAGGATATTGAGGATCATTCCAGGGGGTGTCACTCATCTGTCATTCTTAAGTCACAGCTACCACCTGAAAATCGTGTCTTCTTCACTTGAAAGCATGCTCAGAAAGAGCTGTGAAGTGTAAATCGTCATTTACCCCTGGTTATGAATGGAGAATTTGAGAGTGAACTTGGGCAAGGGTAGAGCAGGAAGTATGTGATCAGTGCAGATCTACAGTTTTAAGGGTGCCCAGGCAAGACGGTGAGGGTACTGCGGGAATTTTCTTATAGAGGTGTCACTATTTGGCTAGGGATACCACTATTTTGCCTAGATTAAAACCCAGGCTTGGACATAAAAGGTCAATTGATAAATTAGCAAACGATTCATGAAAATAAGAAGTAACTAAAGGAGATCCTAAGGTAATCACTGTGATTTTTCAGTATATGTAAATACTCCATGGCGTTCAAAACTCAGCTGTTGGCCCCAGCAAAACTTCTCAGTTCTCAGTGAGAGAACTGACCAATACACTTTCTGTGTGTCTCTCCACTCTTCCTTGTGAATGTTGGTGATGGTGATCAGAACCCACCCATGAGACTGACCAGCACAGCCTCCTCCGTTCAACAAGCCGCTCTGCACTGATTCCAGAAAGAAAGATCTTGCTGGGGTAGAATTCCTGGAACAGGACTCTTTGTTTCAGTACTGGGAATTAGACCCAGGACGATCACACTGAGGTGCATCTCTAGCCTACTTTTAATTTTTTTTTTTTTAATTTTGAAACATTGTCTCACCAAGTTGCTGGGCTTGAACTTGCGAGTTTTCTGCCTCAGCTTCCCAGAGTGGTGGGTTACAGGCATACACCACCATGAATGAAGGGCATTTGTTTTAATAACAAAGGTTAAAAAAATACAGATATCACACTTCAGTGTGACATTCAGTAATTCCTTTGTTTTTTTTTTTTTGAATGTATGTTGTTATGGCTTGTGTCTGGATGTGCCCCCAAAGCCTCATGCAGTCATGGGGTGGGCTTCGAGAGTTTGTGATTGTCACAGTCCAATGCTGGGATTGTGGGTGTGAGAGCTACACTCACCTTAGGGGCAGTAGGGGTTGGCAGCCTGCAAACAATATAAAGAAGGAAAGAGTCTTTCTCCTCGCTTTTGCCCCTTTTTGCTCTTGTTGTTTTTCTGTCTTCCACCGCCATGAAATGTCGCCCCTCTGCCATGTGCCACCCTGCCTTGGAGCCAGCTAACGGTGGACTGAAACCTCCACAGACTGTGAGCTAAATAAGCCTTTCCTTCCTCAATTTGGGACATCGGTTATTTTGTCTCAGCAATGAGAAAAAAACACCTAAGACACAATTTGATACCAGAGAAGTAGGGTCGTTGCTGTGACTATACCTGACTGTGTGGTTCAAGAGCCTTTGGGAATGGCTTGTGGGAAGAGTTTGGAAAGGTTTGGAGATGTCGCCTGAAAGAGGAGAGCTCAAACGCCTTCAGCTGTTCTGTATGGGAGATCCTGTTTAGAACTCAGAAGACCAGAAGGCTGTTAGAAATCCTTCTAAGAGACAGAAAATCCAGACAGAAAAAGCAACAAGAGAAAAAAGGGGGGAAAGTGAGGAGAAAGACTCTTTCCCTCCCTCATACTGTTTGCAGGCTGCCGACCCCAAAGGGAGTGTTGCTCTCACACCCACAATCCCAGCATCGGACCATGAATCAGTCACACACTCTAGACCCAGCTCGGGAGGTTTCTGCTGGGAAGAAGGACAGCTTTGGCTGCCAGACTCCAGATGATGTATGTTATGGCTTAGAAGAAAGTCTGTGCATTTTGCTCATGTCCAGAGACTGCCTGAGACTGAGATTAAGGGTAGCAGACTAGTTAATCTGGCAGAAGAAATTTCAAGGCAGTCAAATGGTGAGGCTGTGGCATGGTGACTGTTGGGGGCTTTTAGCCAGATTTATGTTGCAAATCAAGAGCAAAGAGACCAGCAGGATAATTTAAAGTGTTGTGAGTTTGTCCAGAAAGGAAACTCCAGTAAAATTGTGAACTGTGAAAGATAGAGCTAAGATCTCTATTGCTGAGAAGGAACAGGAGAATATAAAAGATGGCCTGAGGACATCACAAGAAACAAGTTTCCATCCTTTGCAGCCCCCAAACTGCAAAAGTGAAAGACTGCTTTGAGGAGAAAGCCACAGAGCACCATGTTCTAGAACGGCGGCGGCAGCTGCACCAGGTTCAAAATCGGCGGCAACCTAGAGAATTTGTTACTCAGAATGGGATTCAGAGTGCGCAGCAACCCAGTCACTTGACTCCTACAGGCAAAAAAGAGGAAAGCCTGGCTACTGCTTCTGTTGGCAGCAGACCTTGGCCTCATCCAAAGGGTGTTGGTTTTAGGCATAGGCAGAATGCAAGAGCTTTGAAGTTAAGAAGGCTTCTACCTAGGTTTCAGAAGGTCTGGGAAGCCAGGCAGTTTGGCACTGAGAGAGGGCAGTATGCAAAGCTGTATGAAGCCAAATGTGCAGTGGAGACCCCAGAAGTTTGGAAAAGCCAGGAATATGGATCCTCAGAGGAAAACCAAGCTTCAGTGGCTATACATGAGAAAGAATGTGGACTTTATAGAATTAGTCCAGAAAAGCCACTAAACAAATAACAGCAACTGCTAACAGCAATAAATCCAGGGGAGGGAGAAAAACTATCCCCAGAACTGTTACATTGGCTCAGTGCTACAGCACACTCCTAGCATGTGCGGAGCCATAGGTTCATCCGCCAGAACTGAAAGGACAAAAAATCTTTTGCCATAGTTGCTACAGTATACTATTAGCATTATTAGAAATATTCTCCCAGCCTCCTTGATGGGAGACATCGAATCAAAGAAATACCTGATTTTTAACAACAAAAATGCAAAACATGCAAAGAAATGGGAAAGTATGGTTCAAACCAAGGAGGAAAAAACAGTTAAGAGAAACCTGAGCATTGTTTATAAGTGAAAACTACTAACCAAATATTTTAAAAGAGTTGTCTTGGTTACTTTTTCTTTCATTGCTGAGACAAAATACCCAACACCCAAAATAAGGAAGGAAAGGTTTATTTAGCTTACAGTTCGTGGAGGTCTCAGTCCATACTTGGCTGGTTCAGAGGCAGAGTGGCACATGGCAGAGGGCAAATGTTCATGGCAGCAGAGCACAGCAAAAGTCCCAAGAGCAAAAGGGAGGAATGGCTGCAAGCAGCCTCTTCTCTTCCCTTATATTGTAAACAGCCTACCCCCACCCAGGGGTCGTGTAGCACTCAGAATCTCCATGCCTTCCTTTTCCACAGGCTCAGGATGAATACAAATAGGCACTCCAGCTCCCTTCTGAGTCACATAGTTAACCTTTTAAACTTCCCAAATTAACACAATAAACAACATCCCAGAAGGGGAAGGGCATGTCCTTTTTACCCCCAAGATTTATAATTGCTGACTTAGCCAAACCTCTAGACTCCCCAAGTTGACACAATGTATCAACCATAACAAGAGCTATAGTAAATACATTGAAATGATTGAAAGAAACAATATACCAAAAGTAAATGAAAGTCTAAGAACAAATGGTTCTGCAAATAGAGAATATCAGTAGTACTTGGATGGGAGAATATCAGTAAAGGAATAGCAATTATGAGAGTCCTGGGATGGGAACATTTATGAGAAGAAAAACAGAATTTCTGGTGTTAAAAAGTATAGTAGCTAAAGTAAAAATTTCACTAGCAGATATGAGCAGGCAGAAAAGAACCTGATGAACTTTGGAAATACGTCCAGGTCCAGGGACATAGCTCAGGGGCATAAGTGCCTGTCTGGCTAACACAAGGTCCTGAGTTCAATTTCCCATACTAAAAAAAAAAAAAAAAAAAAAAAAAAAAAAAAAAAGATATGTCCATTGAGGACTCAGTCTGAGAAACAGAAAGAAAATGAGAAAAGAAAACCTGACAGAGCTTCAGAAACCTGTGAAATACTATCAACAGTACCAATATATGCATGTCGGGAATCGCTGAAGGGAAAAGGGGAGTAATACTGGAAGGAGTATCTGGGCTTCAGACTCCCCAAAGTGGTTGGTGGTCACATGAATCCTCACATTCAAAAAGCTTAACAACCTCTGAATAGGATGAGCTCAAAAAGATCCACACCCAGACCCAACAGAGTTGAGCTTCATTCTTCCTTCCATTTGTTTTTGGATTTGGGGGCTACTGCTGTTTGTTTGGGGTTTTTTAGACAGGGTAATACCTCACAGTTCAGGCAGAACTTGAACTCGCTATGTAGCCCAGGCCCAAACTCACAGCGATCCTCTTGGCCCAGAGTGGTGCGTTTACAGGTGTGTGCCACCGTGCCCAGCTTTGCTGAGCTTTCAAAGCCAGAGAAAAAGAGAGAATCTTGAAGACGGCAAAAGACTAAAACTCCTCATTGCATACAAGGGTTCCTCGATACACACACACACAGTAGCGGCTATGGTGTGGACCACTCCTTCAAAGATCCCTGTGTTACAGTGGAGTACTACTCAACCAGAAAGAAAAATAAACTGGAGTCATTCGTAGGGAACAGATGTGCTCTGAGACCATAATGTTAAGCAAATAAATGAGACACAGGATACTAAACCTCACACAATTTCTCTTAAATGAGAAACCCAGAGTATAAAAATCTAGAACACAGTAAAAGACAGATGATGGGAAACAAAGAGGTATAGACCTTTTGCAGGTGGAAAGGGGATCTAGTGATGGAGAGCAGGAAGGAGAAGAGGAAATAAAGACTAAAATATTGTGCACATATATGCACCAACTCCCCACAGTGAATGCATTGGTGATGTATTGCAAAAGGTAATAATAACAACAACAGAAAAGTTCACGTGTCAATGGCAAGGACCCCAGGGCTGCACCTTTGGGAGGGATGGAATCTAAGAGGTAGGACGCTGTGGAGCTCCACAGGCCCCTGGGGTTGTGCCCCTGGCAGTGATTTGGGTACCCTGGCCCATTCAGTCTTTCTCTTTTTTGCTTCTCAAGTGTATGGGAGATTCTCCCAGATAAATCATCACAAATTTAAAAGTATCAAAATGAACCAAATAATTTTAAAAGCTGGAGATTTTGCAAATATGTGGTCATTAAACACCACACTGCTGAATAACCAAAGGACCAAAAAAATTATAAGGAAAATTAGAAAATGCTTGTAGATAAATAAAAACACAAACACATCATGGAAAACCTGTGCAATGTACTAATAGCACTCTTCACATAGAAATCTGTAGTTGTAGCATCTATATTTAAAAAAGGAGTGGGTTTGATGCCACATACCTGTAATCCCAGCAATCTGGGAGGCTGAGGCAGGGGGAACCACAAGTATGAGCCCAGCCTGGGTAACTTAGCAAGACCCTATCTAAAAAAAAAAAAAAAATTAAAAGAACTAGGGATTAATCTCAGTGCAAAGGCCCCATCTTCAATCTCTAGTATTGGGGTAGGGGTTGGGGGGAGGAAAATTTTAATAACCTAATCTTCTACCCTAAGAAACTAGAGAAAGCAGAGCAATTTAAACCCAAAGCAAGCAGGAAGAAGGAGATAGTAAAGATTGGGATGGAAATAGTAGTTGTTAGGCCAGGCGTGGTGGCGCACACCTGTAATCCCAGCACTCAGGAGGCTGAGGCAGGGGATGCTTGTGAGTTCAAGGCTAGCCTGGGCCACAAAGTGAGCTTCAAGGCCAGCCTGAGCTGCACAGGGAGACCCTGTCTCAAAAAGACGAGAGAGAGAGAGAGAGAGAGAGAGAGAGAGAAAGAAAGAATGGCTGCAAGTTATCTCTGAGAAAAAGAACCTGTGAGAGGAGACAACCATCTTTATAGGCAACAAGTCAGGGTGCTGGTGGCTTAGTTCTGAGCCAAGAGTTTGAGGTGTTATGTTTCCACAGAGTATCACTTTTGCAAAGGCTCTTGGGCAAGTGACGGAGCAGAAAGGTAATATGAGACAAAGGCCGATGCTGTGTTTCCAGTTCTCAGGAGCAAGATACAAACTCCATGTTTTGGTAGCTCTGTGAGGGTCCTGCCTGTGTCCTCCCCTTTGCCCACACCCAGCCTGTTTCACTTTTGGCCATTGTTTGAGACGCTCTGCAAAGTCACCCGTCCAGTGGCTGGATTAGTACCAACAAGGAGACAGGACACCCTGCACAGAGAGAACTCTGGATCTGCAGGGGCAACAGCCAAAGTTGGGAAAGGGCCAAGGAGCGCATGGTGTAGATGAGCAAGGAGGAAAGAAGGGAGAGGTGAATAGGTGGAAACATCCGCAGCTCTGCATTGTGAGTTCGAGACCAGGCTGGGCTACAAAGTGAGCTCAAGGCCAGCCTAAACTGCATAGCGAGACCCTGTCTCAAAGACAACAACAAAAAATAACATATGGAGAATTGATCTGGGGGGCAGCACAGGTCTATAAATTTTAGCACATGTATAGATTGATGTAACTAACGACATAATCAGAATATAACACAGTTACATCACCCATGCCATCTTTTTGTATTCACATATTCTTCCCAGTGATGGGGCATTTGTCTAGCATGTTTATAGCCCTAGGTTTAACACCCAGTACAAAAAAAAAAAAATGAACAACCAAAAACAATATAAAAAGAGTCATGCATGTGGCCTGGAGACCACTTGCAGCATAATGACTTTGAGATATAAGGTAATGCATGTATCATTAGCTCATGGCTTTTCCCTGCCAAGGCCCATTCCCTTGTATGAATGTTCCACATTTATGATTTTATCCAGTCATCCATGAAAAGGTATTTAGGCTGTTTGCAGCTTTTGACAATTATGAATACAACTCTCTTGAATACATCCATATGGATTTTTGTGTGAATGTGCTTTCTTTTCTCTAGGATAAATATCTAGAATAGGAATTTCATGGCCAGCATATGTATATGTTCGACTTTATAAGAAAGGGCTAAACCGTCTTCCAGAGAGGCTTTACCGTCTCTCATTCTCATCAGCAGTGTAGGGAGTTCCAGTTGCCCCGCGTTCATCAGCCCTCAGTACCGTCAGTCCCTTTCATTTTAGTTGCTGCTAGGCCTGGAACAGTAGCTCAACACCGTTGTTGTTTGTATTCTCCGAAGGGCTAATGCTCTTAAACGTTTTTCCACGTCCTTATTTTTCATCTGTATACACTGAGTCTTAGGCCATTTGTGCTCCTATCACAAACTACCTGGAACTGTGTAATTTATGAACAACAGACATTTATTTCTCCCAGTTCTGGAGGCTGAGAAATTGAAGATCAAGACTCTGGCGTGTTTAGTGTCTAAAGAACACCTCTCTCTGTTTCCAAGACAGTAGTTTAAGGGCAGATTTCAGAAGAGAGGACATAAATAAATGACATGGTATCAGGTATCTGAGGGAGGCTGAGTAACACATATATCAAGAAGATATGAAGACTGCTGGGAATTTAGGCAAATGTGTAGTGCACTGGCGACCCTTTCCACAGTGCCCGTTATCGGGGAACCCCTGCAGCGAGGCCCCAGCCTGCCAAGTACTATGGCATACAGCAGGAAGAAAGAGAAAGGCAAAAGAGAGGTGCAGGCCAGGACCTAGGATGACCAATTGTTCATGGCAAACGAAAGGCCACGCAGTACCCAGAACCTTGGTGTTTATTCATTATTACATCCGAGTCAAGGACAGTCAGTGAAGGGCCCCGGGTGTTTCCAGGGAACAGTAATGGCGACTACTATGGGTTAGGAAGAAGAACAAAGCATTCTTGCAAGGACAAGGACAAGACAGGGAGCAACGAGAAAACTAGCTTCTCCAGATGCCTTGTCATCTCCAGTAGGTCTGATGCTGCCCTGGGAACCCCACAGCAGTCATTAGCCCTAGGGCTTCCCGCTGTGACCAGAAGAGGGCGAAGAGATTCCACACTCCAGTCTGAGTCAAGGCCAGGACAAGGACAAGCGCGGATGTCCCCTAGACTCAATTTATAATTGTTGGTCCCCAACATTCCCCCTTTCTGTTCATTTGATTGCAGAAGTCGAATCAGAGTGAATGGGGCTTCAGAGCCTCCAAACACTGGTAAGTTTGAGTTTCTCTGCCGCAGACTAAGAATAAAACCAGGAGACATAAACAAATCACTAGGAGTACAGCAGCACAAAGCCACGAGCGAGCCTTGAGATATTCAAAAGGATTCAGCTGGCTGAGGGCATCAGGAAACTTATCCCAGTCCTGTATTTGTTCATCAAAATGTTGAGTTTGTTGCAACATAGACAATATTTCTTTTCGTAAAGCATCTAGATGCAGAGTTATATTGTGATGCATATGTCCCAGGACCCTGTTAGCCCATTTTCCAAATGCTTCATGCCAATCAGAAACATTGTTAGCTCTTCCTCATAGGGATGCTCTAGGTCCCCAGTCAATAAAATTATATTGGCCCATAGACATTTTTCCTACCTTTTTTCCTTTGCAAAGATCTCAAGGAGGAGGGGTATCTTTTGCATAAATATTCCAATCAGTACAGTTTTCACAAAAAGGGACATTAGGGCAAAGGATCAACCTCTTCACCTCTTATATAGATTGAACCAAGAGTAAAAAGTATTGATCATGATTGTATATTAGCCAACTTTGAGCACCAACAAGAAGGCGATAACTGGACTGTATTGCCCTATATTCTACACACAGCGGGGGTGCGTGAAATGAAAGGTATGATTTATGACACCTGCATCTCTAATCATGATGAAGGACCAGGTGCCCAATCGACCTGGCTACGATAACCTTTTGATTTGCGATAGATTTCAGGAGAGTCAGCCCACATAATGGGTCTGAGCAGAGGTGAATTAGGCGCATACGCCCAGTACTCTCATCCTGTCACAGGGGTTATACACCCAGCACAGGCTATGACAGCCATCACAGCAGTGAGCACATTGTCAGGGTATGTGGAAGGCCCTGTCCTGTCACCAGTGCCCTCACTTCTTTCGCTGTCTTCTTCAGTTGTCTCACTGGCTTCGGGCTCACATCTGAAGCAGGGAGCAGCGGGGTGGAGCTGGGACCCCCTCCAGGGTGTTCCATGGGGGCGCGCATCGCATCAGACGACAGCCACAGCGCCTGTCCGTTCTCTGTGGAAACACAAGCAAGCCCTCCTCCAAAGGCTGTCAGTGGGGTGGGGCCGCTCCACTGACCTGTCTGAAAGTCAAACCTCAGAATGCTGGGCCCCCTGGCGCCAGCTAAGCCTGAAGAAGAGTGCTGCCAGCGGGGCACGGCAGGGGGAGATGAGGATCCAGGAGCTGGATTCAAGAAGTGTAAAACGAATTGCTGCAGCTAGTTGCATCTCTGACGACACGTGGACTGTCTGACTTCCCCCTTTTTGTTTTGTTAATCGTTGTTTTAAGGTTAAATGAGATCTTTCAATAATCGCTTGTCCCCAAGGGTTATAGGGAATTCCGATTCTATACTTAATTCCCCAAAGCTGAAAAAAACTGTGGAGTGGAGCTGCCGATATTAGCAGGTCCATTTTCTGTTTTTACAGTCCTGGGCAAAGGCCGATGAACAATGCTGCGCATGACGGCCCTCTTTGTCCTTTGTAACCTGAGAACCCGTATTGTAGTGGGAGCAATGAATTTAACTATTATAATTTTATCTGGATGTCAAGCACTTTGAAATATAAAGTACAGACAGAAGACTTATTTTTTACAGACTATGATTTCTTTGATAGCTGAATCTCTGTAGAATGTTAGCAGACAACAGCTATAATTTATAAATAAAACTTGAGATCAAAGCCACGCATAATATGTTAGCATGACAGACAAGGTGGTATTATTTTTGTAATACACTTGAATCCCCATTTTGGTATAGAATAGCCTCTTTTAGTCAGTCATCTCTATTTAGTACATAAGAAGCTCTCACCTAATTTGTTGTCCTTTAATGGGATGTTGTTAAAGAAATTTGTGACATTGTCTGGACTGTTTAATACCTAAGCACCACTAAGTGTAGTAGCACATGAATAACAAAGACATCAGAGAAGCCCTTTTTTAAAAAAAAAAATGTTTTTGACAGGTGGTCTCATGCTGGTTTGACATACACCTCTTATTACAAGTAGCTGGAGCACAAGAGAAAGGCAGATACCTGAATCTAAAAGAACAAGCTTATCACTACAAACAATCCCAGCTTTACATTTTAGAAAGTTTTCATGTCTGGGAGGCATGAATACATTTCATACCCCATGCGATTAGCAACAGTGAACTGTCGTGGCCATAGGAGAACTTTAGTTTATTTAATTTTGTTTTGTACCAAGAGCACCTTTTAATGAGAAAACCTTATTTTATTCACAGAAAGTTTAGCCTTTTGGTGAGGAGCACTGTAAATACAGCCATTGTACACAGACAACAATATGTACACAGTCATCAAACCAATGATAATATAATTTTGACCAGCTGGCAACTTGGGTGGAAGCATGTATTTAATTTTGATGACATTTATCCAAAAGCTAACTTAAAATGCACACAAATGTTTTAAAAATTCCAAAAATGTAAAAAGAAGAAAAAAATTTTGAGCTCAAGTAAAACAGATGGACAAATATACCTAAGACTGTTTATAAAATCAGAGAGCACTCAACTGTATTTGGCCAATTTGAATTATAATAAATCTGTTATAGCTTTTAAGTTTGTAACTACAAATAAACTAGTCATGACTTTTTGTAGGGCAAAACCTTTTACACCTGTGGACGTGAAGACAGTTCATAAGATGGGCCCTAGGACAAAGAGGTCTTTGAGACATTTTGGGTTTTCTATAGTCACAGAGGCAAATTTCCTTTACAGCCGCGCTAGTTATTATTCTAAAAATATGTATCCTTGGGTATCTATAATACACTTAAGAAACAGACTGTTTAAAGACTGTACCCACTATCTCTCACTAAAAGTCAATGATTGAAGCATAACGTTAAATCTAACAATCGCTGCAAAACTGAAACCAGCTTTTTAGCGCTAGGTGTGTGTGTGTGTGTGTGTGTGTGTGTGTGTGTGCGCGCGCATGTGCGTGCAATGTGTTGTATTTGTCAACATTTATTGTGTCTAAAGAGTTTTGGCATCTCCACACCCTTTTCCTTCCCTGGCCTCCGGCCCTGTCATCTCTACACTGTCTGTCACCTACTCAAACCTTCTTACCCTTTTAACAGCACTTGCGGTAAGACTTAACGTCGTCTCTCTGTTAAGAGACTTAACATAGTCTGAGTTAACATGGACTCCGGGAATCACAGTGTAAAGAGTCCCTGTACTTCAGCGTTTCTCCCACCTCAGCCTCTCCTGCACCTGGGACTACAGGTGTGTGCCACCACACCCTGAAATTCAACCAAGGGAAGCACGGAAGGAGAAGCTGCTTCTGTGTTACACGACTCTGCTGCTGACCCTTTTTCCCCCTGGCACAAATCCTACACTGCCATCACTGTCTCTGTCACTGCCATCCCTGGGGCCAACTGCGCCACCATCTTGGATGCCTTAGGTCAGTCTCTAAAAACTCTGGAGGTGCGGCCTGAGAAGTTTCTTTAAAAGCTTCACCTGGCTCTGTGTCTCCCCCAGGAGCTAGCAGCACAGTGGGTGATTTTAATTTTTTTCTCCCTTGTCCCATTCTAAAACAGAAACTTTGGAGGTACTAATATTTAATGGATATAAAACAGATTTTACCAAGCTCCAAGCTAAGGTCTCAAGAGGAATTTTTCCTCTGCCACGCGCTCCCTTTAAATGATTTTTATCACCTTGTCGCAGTTTTGAATATCTAAAGTTCCTGCCTATGGGAACCAAGGGCTGTACTCACTTATTTACTGGAATATTTTAGAGTTACTGTTCGCTGACACTGTATTATGCTTTCTTTAAAAGAGATTTCAGTAACAGAATATATAGTTTTTGTTCAGTAGAAAGAGATGGTGAATTGTCCCATAGTGAAAAGAGATTTCTTTTTTTTTTTTTAAAGAGATTACCCTTTGTTTTAATCTCAGCAAAATTATTACTCACGTTGAAAGCACATTGTACACCTCCAGGAATCATCACACAAGATCTGAACGCCGTCAAAAAGCACTTTTAGTAAATCCACCAAGCCAGGCAAGAACATGTGGGTTCAGGCCATGATGGGTGCCAGTCACTGGTCCTTCTATGGTGCTAGTGATCAGGGACCTCTACAGTGAGTCCCCAGACTCCTGGCAAGTGTTACAGCGTATGACAGGAAGAAAGAGCAAGAGACAAAACAGAGGTTCAGGCAGAGATCTGGGATGAGCAGCTGTTCTCAGGGAACAAAAGGCACAAGGTACCCAGAACCCTGGTATTTATTCACTAGTAAATGAATAGTCAGCAGAACAAAAACAAGCATGGACATTCCCTAGACTCAATTTATAACTCATGGTCCCCAACAGTAGAGTTCTAGCGAAGTAAAGTATTACAACGGAGCATCAAGAGGAGAAATGAGCGCACTCCAGAGATTTTAAAGGCTACCTCATGGAAAAGGGATCAACTGTACCTAGAATGGTGACAAAAGACTGAACTGGAATGAAAATCATCAAGAAAAGGTGGCAGACTTCAACTCCTTATCAAGATGAGCTTTCTACCTCAAAATATCTTCTACCTGTGGTATACGATGGGCTCGAAATTACGTAACACACTTAGATTTTTTTTAAAATACACATTTGCTATTCCTTTGGGTGGTAGCCTAGGAAGAATTTTTGTCAAATAACTAATAACAAACTTGAGAGAAATGGAGAGTAGAGTGCATAATACTCTAGAAGTAATTATTTTCTATAAATCATCCATGTATCCAAAGAGAGAAAGAGACACAGGGAGAGGGAGAGAGAAGGAGACAGAGAGAGAGGGAGAGGGAGAGAGACTTCTATTCAGCACTTTTGTCACTGGATTCAAAAGTCATATATGGAAAATAAATATGAAATACTCTTCTAGCAAGAGTTATTATTGCAAATTAGAAGGGTATTTAAATATTTAAATAATTAGAACTTACAAAGAATAGATTGAAGGACAAGAAGGGCCCACACAGGTAAAGAAAAGGATAAAGGCTGAGGATCGGGAAACAGATGTAGCCCTGAGTGAGAGGGGAGAAGAATCCATTCTGAGACACGTCCGCCCCTAAGTCTTCCAGGAATCTGGAGTAGTGGGGAAAGAATGGCTCCAAGCCTTGGCCCCTAGCTAGACATGGCTCTGCCAATCAGGAATCACACAAACAAGTCCTCGAACCCTGCTTGACTTCTTTCTTTATCTGTAACACGAGATACCTGCATCAGATGACTGCTGAGGTCTTTTCCTGCTCCAGGACTAATGTTCAGAGAGAGCTACCAGATGGAGCCCCGTTCCGTACACTTTCTGCACTCATTCAGCATACACTGGACCAACACAGAGACAGATGCCAGTCTATCATAGAAACGTTTGAAAATAGTGACAAACCAGGCTAAAACAAAATCGTACCTGAAAATGCTTACACACATTTTCAAAGCTGATGTGACCCAAAAGAGGAGTAAGACCTGATTGGCCAGCTAGTGACACCAACCTGAAACCCCAACGGTAACAGAAACCTCTAACTCCTTTAAGCTCCAAGTGATTCACAGCCCATTTTGTCACCTGCACATGGAGAAAAGAAATGTCTCTGAATATTTAAACACACTTTTAAAATATTAAGCATTCCCACAGGCAGTGGAAGTGATATATTTATTCTGTGTCATTATCTCTCAGAGCACCACCTGCACCCGTTCACAGTTCACAGCCAAGTTCAATATTCTTTTAACAGGAGGAGGATCAGAGATCCCAGCATCCTCTCCCTTGTGTTCAACAGCAGGCAGAGGACATTGAGGGACCAATGAGGACCAGCCCAAAAACCACCACCTTCTGCTCTTCAGGTCCCAATGAAAGAACTGGTGAAGCAACTCTGCCTCCTGCATGGTCCTTGATAGAAAAAAAAATTATTTCTACATAGCTCAAAAAATTGTTTTCAAGCTGGGCCTGGTGGCACACATCTATAATCCCAGCACTTGGGAGGCTGAGGCAGGACGATATCATTGCAAGTTTGAAGCCAGCCTGGGCCACGAAGTGAGCTCTAGGCCAGCCTGAACTGCATAGTGAGACCCTGTCTCAAAAAGACAAAAAAAAATTTCATTTTCTCAGTTTTCAGTGAACACCTCTGAGAACAAATTTACTTTTTTCCTGGTAGGAAAAATATAGAACCTACTCATTTTCTAACCTACATGTTGCTAAGTTCAGAAAAAAGAAAAAGAAACAAAAGAACAGAGCTGAGTAACTACAATGGCTCTGACGGTGAACTGGACAGTACAGTATGTCAGCCTCACTCAGGTGGGAGGGCTGACCATGCTAGGTTCTGTGACTGAAAACTGGCTTATGTCCCCCCTTATTTTTCTCTCCTACACACACACACACACACACAGACACACACGCACATGCACATGCATACAGAAAACACCCAGTCTCCCTCCATCTAATATAGCTACCCCTCCACTTCAGGATGTGAGATGTCCCTCTGAGTCTTAGCTACTTATCAGTTTGAGAACATGTGCAGGTCTCATAAGTCTTCATACTTCATTCTTTTTTGTGAAATAATAGAAAAGGCTCCCTTGCAGGTTTGCATGATGATAAAGGCCATCCTACAAGGGAGGTGCTTCGCAATATGTAAGGCAAGGAGCCAAGTGCATTTCCCTCACCTCATCACTTGGCAGGGGAAGAGCTTTCAGGGACAGAGTAATGCAGGTGAGTGAGGCAGGGTCTCCCTGAAGCAAGGCCTGGGTTTAAATCCCCAGGCAGCCAGGTATGGTAATGCATACCTGGTTGATGCAGGGAAATCTGAAATTCAAGCCCAACCCGGAGAATCTAGCAAGAATCTCTCTCAAAAAAAAATTAAAAGGCTGTGTAAATACATCAATTCCCCATGATGAATGTAATCACGGTGTGCTGCAAATATGCACTAGTGAAAAAAAGCTGGGTATATAGCTCAGAACAGAACCAATCAGGTAGGAAGTGTTTGCATAATAAGCTACTAACTATGGTTATTTCTCATAGCAAGACTAGAAGAAATCATTCTTTTTATTTTATTGCTTGATATAGAATGAAAAAGGAAATGAGAGACAGATACCTAGCTATATCAAATATTTGTAGTGATAAGTAGAAACTATCCCAGTAAATGAATTATATCCTTTGCCAGTAAACACTCCTCTCAAATGAGAAATACTGTCAGCTGCACAGAAAACAAAATGTGCAGCCCTCCCCTTGTTAAAATGCAAGAAAGCAGGCTGGGGATATAGCTCAGTGGCATAAGTGCTTGCCTGGCAAGCGCAAGGTCCTGAGTTCTATTCCTGGTACCAAAAAAAAAAAAAAAAAAAGCAAGTGCAATTGTACATCACATTATGATTTCACAGTCAAAAAGGTATATGTACAGATCACTAGCATGCCATGACCTAGGACAAAGACAAGTATTACAAAATGAGAGCTAAAGATGCTGAGAGGATACATGTAAATAAAATTTGAAAAGAATACAGCATTTGTTGAGTATCATGTGCTTCACAAATAGTATTGTGGGATGGGGGAGGTAAGAATGAGCTCTCTGCATGCTAGGGAAATACTCTATCACTGCAGCACATCTTCAGCCACACAGAAATTATCTTGTTTATTCCATAAACCCCAAGAGATAGACACTATCATTATCTCATTTTATGGAGGAGAAAACTGAGGCTCTGGAAGGTTAATTTACCTTAAATCACTCATTTAGAAAGAAGGGGATTCACTGATCCACAAAACTCATGATTCTGAAGCCTGGCCTCTCTCCTGTTTTCTGTTGCCCTGTTGTGAAAGTGTAATGCATATGTGAAAAGCTCAGCAATCTTCAACAACAGACTATAGTTGTATAAGTTTGGGTAAACTTGTATTTTACTTTCCCAGGCAATCAATAGGGTAAAACTTTGCTTCGTTTAATGATATAACGGCCTCCTCTTATTTTACCTACTGTTTTCCCACTTAGCAAATTTAATAAATGTTTGAGATTCTTATCTCTTAATAAAATCATTTTGCCCCATAATATCAGTAGAATATAGTTGTTAGGTGAAATGAATGTTAACCCTTTTAAATTTGTTCCTATCATTTATGCTATTCAATGGCCTGAAAGGGATTTACTTCAAGAATTACAACGGAAGCATCATCAGATCATGTTAGTACCTTTGCAGTACAAGCAGAAATTTTTATTTATAATGTCCTTTCCCAATGAATAGAAGATGATGGAAAGGCAGTAAGATACTACCCCAAAAAAATATAAATAATCCTCCAAATGTTTGAAAAGATACTTCTAGGAAGATGACGACCAGGTAAGCAGCAGAGAAAGATCCTTTCAGAGGATCGTCATCCAGATACTGGCATATAGCAACATGAGAAAGACAAGGAGAGAACCAAGTCCCCAGGTCCCAGGAAAGATTTGAAATGAGAATTGAAACCCTCAGAAAGAGCAAACAACATCCCTCCCTGAGGAAAAGCTTGGGCAGCCACCATGGCACATTTAGAGGAAGCGGAGGTAGAAAAAGAGGGAGTCACCACTCCATACACATCCTCAGCCCACTCCCTCATTCCTACACTCGGCAGCTTCAGCTCCGGAAACACGTGCTTTGTGGGAGCCTCCTGACTTGGCCAGAGGAGAGTGGAATTCCAACAGCTGGGCCAAAACCAGAGCAGAGGAAGCCCAGCCCGGAAAAGAAGCAGCAGCACTTGGGAGGTGTTGTCAAACCCAGCTTGATGATGAAAAGGTACAACAACCCTAAAGCAGAATGCCCACTCTGCTGCAACCTATTCTAATCAGTGCCCTGAGGCAAGGTGGAGACAAAGTAACCAGCACACAGCCTGCAACACCCAGCTCTCTGCCTGCCCCAAGGCTGTGGCCTGCTACCTCTCCCCTGTGAGAGCAACTACCAGCAGAGAGCAGCAGAGAGCAGCGGCAGTGACCCCAGGGCCACAGCAATTTTTGAAGATCCAGCCAATGAACAAACACGAACTGAAGCACAACAGTAAGAGTGAGGTGCAGATGGAGGTGGGCCAGATGGCCCCGCGCCCTTCTCACTCCAACACCAAGCAGGAAACACAAGCTGAGTTACTGGGCTCCCGCTCCCACCCTTAACTCCCTCTGTGAGCACCTTGAGACTTGGTGCCCCTCGCGCCCAACATGTATTCCCAACAGCAACGGGCTGAGTCCACGGGCTTCAGGACCCACTCTAAATTACTAGTAGGAGCACCAAGAGGGACTTCATACTGCTTGCATATATGAACTTTGTTGTTTTTTTTTTAAAGGTTTTTTTCTTTTTGCGGTACTGGGGATCGAACTCAGGACCCTGCGCTTGCTAGGCAAGCGCTTATTCCACTGAGCTATATCCCCAGCCCTGCATATACGAACTTTGTATGAACCCATAGTGACAAATTTTATGAAAAGCAGCAGTCCTGGACAAGAGATAACAACGTACTCTACACAGAAGACCTGAGAAACTCCTCCAATTGTTTTCTAGACCTAATAACTAAACTTAGTATACACACCCTGGCCTACCTCAGTGAGCATGGGTGGGGGAAAAAAATAAAAAATAAAAAATAAAAAAAATGGGTGGGGGAGACCTCACGCTACTTGTGCCCAGCATCGTAAGTGCACTCAATGACCAGCTGGGTAAGCAGCAGGGAGCGACAGCACTGGAGAACGAGAGGTGAGAGGAGGCAAAGACGTGGAAGTAGGGTGCAAACCCAGTCCTCTAGCTGGGTGGGGATAGCTTCCAAAGAGTCACAGGCAGCCTGCAGGGAGACACTGGTGGCCTACAAGGGGACCCCAGGGGCCTTGATAGGAAGCTCAGCAGCCTGTAGGGGGAGGGGGATTCCCCTCAGGCTACATGAAAATCCTGCGGCCCTGTACTGGGGCCCCCCCGGGGGGGTGGGAAGGCGATGGGCCGGAGCCCAGCAGTGTGCAGGGGAGACCCACAGAGTTGACCAGCCCCCCCCCCGAGCACACTGCATCAGACAGAGCACTGCAGTACATGGGGGCAACCCCGAGGACCAGACCAGACCCCCGAAAGGCCTCAAGGGCTTGTCAGTGGGGTGCTGATCATAGTGTACCTGGGTCTCCATCTATGTATCGTCATTGAGGTTGGGCACTTTTCCACCCTAGTGCCATAGTAATTGGCGTGCACCCATGTTTGTTGCAGCATAATTGGAAACAGCCACATATCTTCCCAATGTGAGAGCCTGAAGGAATGAATAAAACTAAAAAGTACAGTTATTATCAGAGGGAAGACAACTGACTGGGCAGGAGAAAAACATGAGGGTGGAGAAAATTGATTAATCGTACATGCCTTTATTTGTATAACAAATGCGAAGATAACATTATGTAATATAGCGACCACTGTTAATTCCCTACTATAATTTTCTATTTTCCTTTATTGTTTTTGTGTTATTCTGGTATGTGTGGTTGTTGTTTCTTTTGTCTAAAATAAAAAAAAAAGATACCCTGCCTTCCATAATGATAACCAAAAATAAAAACAGAAGTGTTTGCTTTAATGAGAACCAATCTTGGAAAGAATACATAAACTCAGGACAAAATACAGGTTGGCTGCAGGGTCTCCATCACGACCACCTTATTTGGAAGGTAATGCAACACACTTTCAGAAGCCTTACAATATCATCCTTTCATTGGTCAGAATCCCAATTTAAACTAAGTGAAACAAAATATAGAAATTATTAGCTCCTCTAAATAGACAATCCTAAAGGAGACTTCTGGCAAACTAGTGTCCGAGAAAACAAGTGTATCTGGGCTTGTCCATCCCATTTCTCAGTCTGGCTTTCTTCTCTTTGGCAGTAATTTCCATTAGCGCTTCTCATGTGGTGGTGAGATCTACAAGTTGATATCCTACAAGCCAAAGTCCAGTGGAAACAGAGCTGTTCTCTAGCAATTCTAATTCAAGGATGGATCAAAAACTGCGGTGTATGTTTATTCTTAAAAATATTATTGTAAAAGACACATCGGCATTAATACCTTCTCTCCAAATACATCTATTTCGTTGTTCTTTGCAGTCTTTCATGAGGGTCTTTTATGAAGGACAGCCAAAATCACGGTGAGTACTACAGCTGAGTATCAGCAGGTGGAAAGGCAGGCTGGTAAAAATATGGTTTCCTTACCAGATTTAATACTGTGCAACTTTCGACTCACAAAATAGCACAAAAGATAGAGAAGAGTTTTGATGGATTCAGGTCATGAGGTAGCAACTGTGCAACCAACACTCATGGGAGAGAACTTCAAGAACTGCTTCACAGTTTCAAGGACAAGGTAGCACGTCTGACATGTAAAGGAGTATTCTGAGGGGGAATAATGGCAGTACATTGTGTATTTATTTTTACTTTTGTTAGTATGTTTCATGCTGTGCATTGTAAGTATTCTTAAAAATCTGGAAGCCAGGAATTTTTATTCCATTTTCTTCCCAATCTTCTTACCCAACTTGACATACCAAGAAAGCTCTTGCTGGGAATGGAAACCAAGCAAGCAGTAAGGATGAACAGAGCAGTGGGGGCCAAAGGCCTGGCTTCATACTTCTATGTTATGTTCTGTCCCTTTGGGCACAGGGAGAACCCTGAGATTCACTACGGACACTGATGCCCGTAACCTCAAGCTATTTAGGCAGGAGAATCTCAAATTTAAAGCCAGCCTGGGAAATTTAGTAACACCATTATTTCAAACAAACAAACAAAAAAACCCAAACATAATTTCATCCATGTAACCCGTTAATATGCCAAAAGCAACTTGCACAATTGTTATCAATCCCAAGTGTGTGACACAGCCCCCAAACACAGTACTGGTAATGCGGACAGTACCTCATCGATTACAAACTTTATGTCAACGCCTGTCTTCTTGTAGGGTTGTATTTAGTAGCACCTTCCATGTGTCATCATTTTACATACCAGGAGACCCAAAGAGAAAATGCCTTTTCCCTTAGGCAGTTACAACTCCAAGACATGTAAGTGTGTATGTTGCGTATCTGTATTTCATTCACTTTTTAAAAACAACAAATTGGACTCTGCAAAACCTCAAAAATCAGTCATCATTCTCTAAAAATATTCACCATTTACTTTTTCTAATTCTTTTTTGTTTCAGAAATAGGTCAACCAAGTTATCTCCTAAGGGCAATAACAGCCCAGTCATGAAAACCCAAAATAGTGAGCTTGAGGTTTCAACCTGGAGTTTGTTCTCTGCTCATTTTTAAGTGTCTTCCAGCCCCAAAGGCGGTACTTCATCAGTGCATGAGTACCGTTCACAGGTGCAAAAGTCTCTCCACAAATAAGTACACAAAGCCCCCTAAACGTGTCTCCAAGTGTTCTCCACTGTCTCTTAAAAGATGGTTGTTAGCTTACCAAAATTAGCTTTCCCCAAACCATGCGTACATACAAATACCATGTCTCAGAAAACCCTCTAGTTTTGCATAATTTAATAACATTGACCATATAGAATAATGTTGTTTATTAAAAATATAGTCAGGGAGAAGGAAGTCAGTGCATTTATGCAAGTTTACATATACATTTGTAGTTTGAGGTTCCATTATTCCAACAGTTCATATAAATCACTGTTCCAGATAAAAGAAAAAAACCGCTTTACACAGATCAGCAATTGGTAGTGTTTGGTAATATGAGTAGGCTTGTAGTAAAAATAAAATCACTTCTTTGATAATTAAAGAATGCCACTTTTATGCAGAATAAGTCTTTTAAGAGTTAAAGATTCTTTCTTGAATAAGAATTAACTTGATGTTCTTAGAAAACAGCCAATTCTGTTTTCTCTACACTCTTATGTTTTGTCTGGATTTTCTTTTTTGAGGTAACAAAAGAATTTCAGTGATTTGTCACCAGCTTGTCCTTTACCATGTATGCCAACTACTGCAGTGTCAAACCGAAGACTCATACAAAACCATTTCTCCGAGAATTATAAATACAGAGCATGACATTTCCAAACAACTCATTACAACAGGGGAACAGAATGGACCCAAAGATCCCCAAAGTCTAAAATAAACTGATCATTTTTGCTAATGGAAAATGAACAAGAGCATTCAGAATTTTCCAAAAGGAATCTGGCTTAGGAATGCACTTTGTGCCTTCCTACCAACTCTCCTTTCTTACACTTTTTTTCCTTGGAATAGCAATGACATTCCCATTCCTGAGCTCATACTTACTGATAGGAAATGAAGACATAACCTGATGAACCAATTTGTCTGCAACAATCCTTCTTGTGGAAAGTTGAGTGTAATTTCCTGGATGCAGAAACTGGTGCTTTTTGTCCACCGCCTTTTGGCCTTGACACACAAAGTACCTGGGGAAGTCACTCCAGAACTGGGAGCGGTCTCATCCAGTCAGGTGCACCACTGCTTTCCTTTGTAGACGTCTAACTCAAGAGAACAGTCAGACCTAGGCAAGAGGAACGTTTCGCACACTGCTGTGTCCCAGAAGAAGGAACTGGAGCCCCACGTGTGGAGAGGACTCTGCATTTCCGATAGAAGCAGTTGTGAAAAGGTTGTATGAGCAAGGCCAATGGAACAGGAACTCACCTAGACTACCTAGAATTTACTGTTCACTTTTAGGAGAGGTAATTAACCACCTCTTGCTTCCTTTTCTAAATGCAGTACACTGAAAATGATCTTTGTATAAAGCACATTAAAACAGTCACCGCCTAAATGGCAACACAAATGCAGTATTACCAGTGACTGATTCCATCTCAGCAAGAATCGACAAGTCACTACCTGTGTGTTTAAAGCATACTATTGTCGTGTCAGTACTGTTCAGAGGACTACTGAGAAAATAATTTAAGGCGTATCTGGAGAAACAGCACATGGATTTGTCCTTTTTCCCCATGATGTAGTACTAAGGCCTCTGCCAAGAGGGAGTGCATTGAAATTAGAAGTTATCTGCTCCAAATTGAAAATAGGTTCCACATATTAAAGGACAAGCGAGCTACAGACGGAAAGATTTTAAACAGATATCCACCGACTGTAAAACACTGAGACTCCAGGTTTGAGTCTGGACCATCACACATCCTTGTTGGGTGCTGGGTCAATGAAGCCCCGTCTGCCTAGACCACACCATGGGGAAAATGCAATATTCAGAGGTATCTGAATAGGACACATTACTTTGTTACACACATCCAAATTTTAACAGAACTCTTTACAACAGAGAAATAAAGTGCTACATTCATACAAAAATCCTTTGTGCTTGGTTTGTTAAGAACTGGAAACAAATTGGTTTGGCTTTTTTTTTTTTTAACTTCACTTGAAGTTGCTCAGCTCCCAAGTTGTCAGTGGTGAGACTGCAGAAACCCAAATCCCTTCTTGGACTTCAGAGTAAAGCTGCTCATTCATCAGCCTCTGCAGGACCGGAGGACCGCCCTGCCCCAACTCTCCCCTGCCTAACACAGAGGCACCGTCCACGTTCACTGTCAAGGGGATGCTTCCACGGAAGACCACTGAGGTGTGAAGTGATGGCAAAACCAGTTACCAAGTTCCTGTGGGGCAGTGGGTGGAGAACAGGTTTCTACGACAATTAAGACTTTGCAAGTCAGTAAGACCAATTTCTCAAAGTTTAATAAAAAAAAAAAAAAAAAATTGGCTCACTTATCGTTTTCAAAAAGGTGACATATGGGAAATCTCAAATGTATGCAATAGGCTTAATTTTAAATCTTTGGAAGAAAAGAATCTCCTCCCATTTCCTCCCGTTTCTTATTTTTCAAGTTGCTGTCACAAATTGTTTAAACAGCCAGATCAGCCATGAGTCGAATCACGGAGGTGCGATGATTTACTTGTACTGGCAAATAGCTATACAGTTGAACATTATGTGCACAGCAGAGAACTATGAACAAAAAAGTGAAGCAAATTTTATTTACTTTCAGGTAAAAACATTAACCTGATAGATTATTGCAGATCTGAGAAATCAGCATGTAAAACAAATGGACAGCATTGCTTATAGATGCTTTTTTATCTGTGTGGAGACAAAGGCCCAACTGTTTGTCCCAGGTCAGCACTGGGCAAAGGGTAAGAACTGAGTGAAATAAAGAAAACAGAATAGAAATGAAAATTAAAATGAGAAAAATATTTTTTACTCCCAAGAGAGAATAAAACTGCTAACCTATTTAAAAGTTTACATCAATTTAAAATGTTCTGGCCACTGAATACCAGCCAGCCCAAGCCGTAGGTTCTGACCCACACAGAAGAAATGAACAGCCTCTCCTTGCCTCCTCTCCAGAGGCTGTGGCAGCCAGAACTGCCATGTAAACAGTGCTAGTGTGTCACCTGGTAAAAAGCCAGTCATATCCTACAACTATATTAAAACTAAGCTATAGGAAAAGTCTACCTAGTTACAAAGGCTGAATTATACTGACAGTGTATTTCAATTCAAGGTATTTTAAATTATATCTTCATTTGAGAGGATGTGGGACAACAAAAACCCACAGCTCAGAAAAAACCTGAACAGCTGTTTGAGTGTTGCGGACAAAAACAAACAAAACCCCCTGTGAACCGCACAGATACAGTGAGTCAGGGAGAGAGAGTGGAAAGCACAGAGAGCTCGTCTCCCCAACCACAGCCGTCAGGTGCGTGTGAGCTTTCATTTCTGCACCTCAAGCACAAGAGTTGTCTTGGAGGAAGCAAAAGTAAACACTTAGCTAGATGGATACACACAGCCCAGAATTAAACTGCACAGCGACATTTATTGTTTCAGCCTGGAAAAAACATCCCTTTTTAAATTTCACACAGCAAAGCAAGTTAAAAACGTCACTCATCAAATAAATGATAATTTAAACAAGAACTTGCTAAAGAAACCTCATCACAACAACGTTTTAGGGCCTGATCACTTTATGTCCACGGGGCCGTTAATGAACATCAACCAAGTGTCTCTTTTAATCTGCAAGCTGTTTTTCCTACAAGAAGGTGTAACATGTTTCCTTGACTCAGGTGATACATTTAGAAAAGAAATCATGATTTTTCTTTTGCTGTAACAGGCAGACACTGATTTCTTGTTGTGATCAGGAGAGATGGAACGACTGCTGCCCTTCTCTTGCTGCTATTAATAGTTTGTCACGCATTATCTCAATGCTCGAGTAGTCCGGCAACTTAAGATAGTTCACGCAAGTCATTACAGAGGGTAAGAAGTCATCTGGGTTTTCTGTTGATTCAAACGTCTTTCGGACAATTGTCAAAGGTGGATTCAGGCTCCGGAAACCTGATTAAACAGGAAAGAAAGCAAGACCAAGAAATTTGGTGAGTTTTCCTTAAATCCTATCACTATCAGAAAGCATTACACTGCTTTGCTGTAGCATTATTCTTGTTTACTTGCTTGGCAGCTGCATTTTCAATATACGCTCAGGAAGCAGAATCTGCTTTTTAATCTTATTTATTGTTAAAGAATCACTGTATGACATGGATGCAACAACTATCTGTATCTCCTGGTTTTTTGTTTTTTTGTTTTTAGACGGGGTCTCACTATGTAGTCCAGGTTGGCCTTCAACTCACTAGGTAGCTCACTCAGGCTGGCCTCGAACTGACACGATACTCCCGACTCATGAGTGCTGGGATTACAGGGGTGCACCATCATGCCCAACCTCCTGATTTTTTAAAGGAGTAATAATTTGACTTAGTTGTTTTTAGAGTCCATCTTATCTTAGTCAACTAAGTTTATTAATGTGTAAACACTGAGGATTTTATCTAAGCAGCATTACATATGCATTAGTGTTTAGGACAATCTGAATTTTCTTGCTAGTGGTCTATTAACCAACTGGAACCTTAGAAACATTATGATACTAGGATCATGCAGAAGCACTTTGAGGCAAATAAAGACTCTTCTATGCTGGCACTAAGTGTCACACACACAACCACAGGTAGACTATGCATTAGGCATCAACACTGTACATACCTCCAACAGGCAATCTCGGGCTACCAGTCACAAACTGGAGAAACAACCTCTGCTGTTCATTATCAAAACCACTAAGAATTTCAAACAAGAACTTCACAGCTCGGCTACAACAAAAGGAAACATACCAAAATTATCTCACCACGTTTTTAATAGTACTGTTTTTAATAGCATTCAATCTCTGACCTACAACCCTTGATGACTGAGATTATCAATTTTCAGTATGGTTGTATGTGGAATTTCCACTATAACAAACTGTGAAGTCAAATTTTTTGTTGTTGTTGTTTTGTCTTTTTGATGCAGGTCTCACTATACAGTTCAGGCTGGCCTTGAGCTCACTTTGTAGTCCAGGCTGGTCTTGAACTCGCAGCAATCCTCCTGCCTCTGCCTCCTGAGTGCTGGGATTACAGGCGTGCACCACCACGCCTGGCTCAAATTTGTTGTTGTTGGGCTTTTAATGCTGACATACAAATGGAACAGTGATTGCTGTATAGTCTTTATCCAGTATTGCACAGATATTTCTGCTTTACTACATGGAACAATGGGTGATAGGGTTACAATATATGATGACAGTAGTAAAGGACTAAACCTATCTTTCTCCCCATCATGTTTTCACAGAAATACTTGAAAAAGAAAGCCTTGGGTTTTAAATTGTAGCTTTGAAAGAAATAAGGCCAACACATGAGTAAACCTCTCTTACTGACCCTTCAAGTTCTTGACTATCAACTACAAAGCCAGCAGGCCCAGGGCTCACCTGTCATGGGTGTAACCGTGATCAGGCCTGCAGCACTCCATCAGCGTCTTTGCATCCCAAGTGTCTGCTTTACTGCCACACAGGAGCTGATCCAGCTGTGATTGAGATAAAGGGAAAGAATTACTAGGGACATGTACCCAGCTAAGGGAAAATGAAGGCCAGGTACACCGAGGGAGAGGGTGATTTTCAGCACCCAAACCAGCTGCCTAGGCCCTCCTCAGAGACCGCTCTCTCCTAACACATTTACACATTCCATTTCCTTTTCAGCTGCACATTTGAAGATCATTTGCCCACTTGAAGGGACTGGGTTTAAGAGATGCCTTTAATTTCAAATATAACGTAAGGATGTGGCAAAACCTGAATTTGGGTCTTCCTTTCCATTACTTCAGAGGCTTCCAAAGGATAATCTGCTTCCCACCAAGGAGGTTTTATAAATCCTGGCTTCCAGAAACATTGTGTTTCTGGAAGTATATAAGCCAAGAAATATAAACTGAGCTGGCAAGGAGCAGACTAGAAAGCTCAAGTGGGGCCCAGCACAAGGGTAGGGTTTTAATATGCAACACTACAACCTTGGTGAATTCCTACCATCTTGTCTAGTGAAACTCTGTATCATTTCTAATTTTGTTTTGTTTTTATTTTTCATTCTCTTTCATGGTTTGATCAATCTTGCATTCTGGTGATCTGAGTAACTTCATTGAAGCTAACAATACATAATATAACAAGCCTAACATTTTGTTCTGAAACCCTATATGATTTTTATTGTTTTTGCTTTGTTTTGTTTTTGTCTGTTGTATTTTGCTATTGTTCTTATTATTATTATATTATTTTTAAAATGTAAAAAAAAAAAAAAAAAAACACATCTAAGCCACATGACAGTATGAGGACCAACCTACATGATACAGAATGAGTTTTAAAATGCAAGAAATATTTGTGTCCTAAACCATTTCCCCTATTTGGTTAACTGTCCATTTGTGCAACAACGCATGCTTTGAGATAATCAACTCAGGAAAAATGAAATTTAATATCTACTATGTGTTACTCATGGTTTAATTTTCATTATCTTACAAGGTAAGAGTTAACCCAATGTTAGACAGACACAGTAACTTGGATAAGGTCACGCAGCTAAGTAGCAAAGACCAGGATTCAATTTCAGGGCCATATTTGCCGCTTTCAAGTCCAGGTGACACACAGTACAGAAAATACTAGGCACATCATTTGCTTAAGCAGCAGAACGAAGTGGACATTAAAATAATAGTCGAGACTAAAATGCTAAGGTGGGGGCCAGAGCTATAGCTCAGCGGCATGGCACCCGCCTGGCAAGTACAAGGTCCTGAGTTCGATTCCTGATTCCAATAAACAAAAAAAAACAAAGTAGTACCAAATACAATGCTAAGGTGTTCAAGAGTCCAAGATTCAGTCAGGAATAAATATGTACTCTAATACTAGTATTTAAAAAAAAGCAAAATAAACCAAAAAAGTGCCCAAACTGGAGATATTCAACATGTTCTAGGGCCCTTCTGCAACATCTCTTAGTAGTTTCTTGAGACTCTCTCATATCACTTCAACTACAGATGGCTGAAGTAAAGAACCCACAGACATAAATCCAGTTTCTCCATTCTCAGTACTCTCCATATTATGCATTACAGCATTTGCAACATTTCCTTAAAACTTCAAGCACTGACTTAGGTCAAGAAGCAATGTTTCATGTAATCCAAAAAGTTCACTTAGAAGTAAACCCCTCTCAAGATCATTTCACTGCTACACTGCAGCCACAGCAGCAGAAAAGTGCAAGTCCCACTCTTCTCTGGGCAGCACGAAAGGTGTCGGCTGACAAAGAAGCTGTGCTCACCCTACCACACCTGTCCCGTCCCATCCCCCTCCCCACACCTCCAAGGGGGAAAACAGCCTCCAATGCTCAGAGGGTGTTCTTGTCCTGTCTTTTCTGCCCCCAGCCCCAGCCCCACCCCATCCGGAACACAGAAAGCGTCCCACTGAGACACGGGCACAGAGCCAGACGTATGCTACTCACTTCCTCTGGGTAGAAGTACTGAAGATGACTGAGTGGGAAGACAGATTCAAATCCATCTCTGAATGAGTCAAACTGCCTAGAAACTCCTTCATTTAGTGCCCAGAAGATAACCAACTGCAAGAGAAAGTTTTTTAAGAATTAGATTTTAGTTCTTTTCACTATTCAGCATGTAGCAAAGTACACAGTCTTCTACGACCATTTTTATTTGTATTTTTTTTAGGATCATTTAAAAAAAAAAAACGTGTTCTTAAGGTCTCTGAACTATCTCCTAGAAAATTCTATCAGTAAAAGGTCAGAGGTCGACTTCTAATTTGAAGAGGCCTGACCAACAAAATCCCCACAGAAGAGCATTTCATTACCTTATCAGTAAGAAGTTAACAAGGGAACAGCCCAAGGAGATAAAGTGTTCTTGAGAATTACAGATAACATTTCAAGATTCAAAACTGGCAACTGTTAAGGGTTTTTAACGTGAAATGTTTAGTTCTAAATCCTATGAAGATCTGAGAACCCATGCTTCTCACAGTGCGCACCTGCACAGTGCAGCACGAGATGTGAATGGGACAAGAAAGTGCTCTAACTGGTACAACGTTACTTTGTAATCAGTGGCTTTTGCTGATATACTAGGTATAGAAACAGAGAACATATTCAAATAAAGCACAAGCATTGTCACAGATAATACTTTTAGAGAAATTACGTTAACTCGTAACGAAAACTACCTCCTACAAAGTAGAAACATGGATGCATGAGAAATCAGTCCTGCTGAACATTAAAAAGAAATTAACTTATGAACTACAGAATTGTTAGGGAACAGGGGATCTTGCTATGATTTAATCTATTTTTCTTTCATCCACTGAACATGAAGAAACTAGAGCTAAGGTTTTCCAGAGGCTCTACGTGAAGTCCCAAATTAATGGAAATGTGAGGTCGGAATGTGCATGGATACTAGATTCCCAATGCTCTTTCTATCCAGCGTCAGAATGAACCAAAACAAATTTTTCCAACATCGTAAATAATAAAACCTTACACATTTTAAAGTAAAATTGTGTTCAATATAAAGTGACTTTCCTGTAATTTAGCGACTAGTCAAAGCAAGATAGCTAACATAGTTGTACTACTGACTTCTATCACTTTATTGAAAGGAACAGTTAATGATTAATGAGGGGCTGGGGATATAGCTCAGTGGAATAAGCGCTTGCCTAGCAAGCGCAGGGTCCTGAGTTCGATCCCCAGTACCGCAAAAAAAAAAAAAAAAAAAATGATTAATGAATTCATCAATCTTGTATGTCTGTATTTGTTTTCCTGAGTAACCACTTTGAAGCTATCAAGATGTAATACAACAACCAGGGTTAATTTCCTGTCACCTTGTAATTCAGTGTTGCTTGGATTGTTCTTGTGCTATTCTGTAAACGGATGTCTGCTTGTTAATATTTTCGTTATTTTTAAAATTTAAAAAAAAAAGCATAAATAATTTGAGAGGTCTACTTCATAAGCTCATGTGTCTACATGTATGTGTGAGCTGGAGGTAGTTACATCAGGCTAGATGGTCTGATGAGAAGGCAAAACACAGTCTGGGCAGAACACAAAGGAGGGCTGCTTTTCACTGTCCTGATCTTAAACGAGGAAAATGTGGTATCACATTCAAATTTGATAACAAATTCAGGCATCAAGAATATCCGGTATGTTTTCTTAACAAGCAGAAGCTAAGGGCAGAAAAAAGTGGCCTTCCAGCGTGGTCCGATGGTGTGGAAGGCTGCAAGCCACAGTCCATGCGGGCAGAAGCCAAGTGCTGTCTCCCGTACTTCAAAGGATGGAAGAATGCAACAGGCAAGGTCCTACGTTCCCACAGCCAACCTGACCCCCAGAGTCAAACAATTACGTACTCTCAGGTACTCCTCTAAATTGTGGATAGTGACAGGAATATCCTTCCCTCCTTTCTTCAGTTCGATGTTGGGAAATCCTGGCAGTGTGAAATCCAATCCTAGATCTTCAACTGAGCAGCCATTCATAGTCAGGGTTTCTAATGCATACTGTAGACTCTCTTTGGTCTTTAAAAATAAAAAGAAGCAAACTGTCAAGTACAAGAATTCACTCAAGGTTATACTTTTGTGTTTATAAAAATAAAAGATACTGGGGTGAAGGAAAGGAGAAGGGGAAGAAGGGGAAATCATGAGCGTATGTATATACAGGAGAGCTCACAGTGGTACTACTGTCTTCTCTTGCTTTACTGAAAGGAACAGTTAATGATTACTTGCTTGATCACGATTGCATGTCTCTATTTGTTTTCCTGAGAAACCACTTGAAGATATCAATGGTAATACAACAACCACTGTTAACTTCCTACCACTTTGTCTGTAACTCTGTATTGTTTGTATTATTCTTACACCATTTTGTAAATGGACATGTTTGTTAATGTTTTCCTTCTTTTATTTTTAAAATAAATTTAAAAAAAAAAAAAAAAGATAATCCTAATACAGCTTATTTATCATTTATTTTGGTCATGATCTATATATGAACAAGTCACTGAGATCACCAAAGAAATAAACACCTCAGAATCCAACCACTTTTGTACAAGCAAACAAAATTGTCACAGTGTCCACCACACTGAGATTCTGCTTAACAGTCTGCAGAATAGTTGGTTTTAAGAGTGTGGGCCCTAGAATGAGACAGTCATTTGTAAATTCCAAGCCAATCCTGATGAGCCTTAATATAAATATACAGCACACGTTGAGTAATACATCTGAGAAATTGAAGATACTGTGTTATCTGTAAGTAATTAACATCTTTTCTCCACAAAGCTTAGGTCTAAAGAATATCTTCAAGATGCTTCACTGAACTTCAGGACTCCAAAACAAAAAGGCTTACAACCAAGTCCTCTTAGCCATCACACTCTGAAGATAAATGTCAAAAACAAATTTTATTAACCACTTTTTAAAAGGACCAAGATTTAAAAGGCCTATGTAAAATACTGTTCCTATAGATTAATGATTAACAGCCAATATGCAAAAATGGAAACAAAGGCATTCCATACAGAAGTAAAAGGCTTTCCAAATTGGTGATGCCTCTGTGTATGTATCAAGTTCCTACAGTTAAGTGGTTACAGTGCAGAAAAGAAATCATTTAAATTAGGATGTTCTGGTTAATAAGTTATTTTTTAAAAGAGGAAATGGAAAACTGCTTAGGATTCTACATAATTCAGAATACCAACGAGGCAGCAGGATACCTAACGTTAAGGAACAGTGCAGGTGGTGAGGACCATGCACACACTTTCTTCCCCGGAAAAGCCCATGATTACGCCTCCATTCCACATGTATCACTTACGGGTCTCCAAAGACAAGCTTTTAATTTCCTATTTTTCTCCAACAGAAATATTTAAAACAAAACAAAGTAAATTAACTCTGCATTTTAATGTTCATCTACTAGCTCTCAAAACTACCCTCAGCATGACCAGACATTGTGAAATGAAAGGAAACCACTCAAAAGTAAAGAGCAACTGGGATGAGGGAAAAGAGAAAAGAAAGAAGAGGAAATTATGTATATATGTATATACAGGACACCTAATGTAGTTGTACTACTGACTTCTATCACTTTACTAAAGGAACAGTTAATGATTGTTTCATCAATCTTGCATGTCTCTATTTGTTGTCCTGAGAAACCACTTTGAAGATCTCAAGATGTAATACAACAATCATGGTTAATTTCCTGTCACTTTGTCTGTAATTCAGTATTGCTTGTATTGTTCTTATGCTGTTATGTAAATGGATGTCTGTTAATGTTTTTGTTTTTATTTTTAAAATAAATTTTAAAAACTACTACCCTCATACTTCCTGCCAAAACTCAAGGTGATCGTTAGTTACGTTATTCAAGTCTCCTCCCCCACAGGTATTGACAAACATCTTATTTTTAAAATGCACATTATAAAGTGCTACCATTAAGAATCTACAATATATACGGTGTGACTGAAAAGTCTAAATGAATGTTTAAGTAAGACTTTACGGCTGGGGATGTAGCTCAGCGGTGCAGCGCCTACTTGGCAAGCGAGAGGCCCTGAGTCCCACTCCTGGTACCCAAAAAAAACAAAGGAAAAGGAAAAGACGCGGTTAGACAGCAAGGCATAGTGCCACTCACCTCCCAGGTTTAAGCCCACTTGTGCCATCCTTCTCGCCCCTTTCAGGAGCAGTCCTGAAGCCCTGTTTGTATTAGTGTCTTTACTTATGCTGATGAGATTTGCCTCAGTGTCCCGACTCAGTTTAAACTTTCACCTTTCATGGTCATTTTGATTCGGGGGAAGAGCTGCCAGTTGCCTAGTGCCAGGTCCACTGAACAAGGTACATGAAGACACACTGCAGTATGTTAAACAGCTGCCTTTCCTACCGTCTGCCATTTGGTGGCAGCACTCTGTCCTTTTCATCACCTGGGAAAGGCTCTGGAAAGAGCTGGGGCAGCAGTTGAGAAGGTGGCAGGAAGGACGCGAGAACCACATTCAAAGGCAGGAGGGAAATCTTCAAGAGGCATTAGTAAACTTGTTTTTTACTGTACAGTTTTCAAATTTAAACACTCACTGTATATTTTGATCGCTCCTTGTCTATACACAGCTTAAAAGGAATTTACTGTTAGTTCCTCAGATTTTCTATATAAAATGTAAAGCTAAGCTTTAGCACATTTTCAACGTATCTTTCTAGAATCTCAACTACCAGGTAGAATCGGAGCCCAACACCTCCGCCTCATCTGTGTTCTTTGTAAAGCACATGACAGAGTATTTCAGACACCACCCCTTCTCGTGACCTGGTGAAAGCTGGTTAACAGGGTCAAATTCTGTAGTATGGATTCCATGCTACACACTCTGTACTTCTTAAGTGACAACCGGAGCAATGAAAGACCAGAGAACAAACATCAAAAGCAAAGTACTGAGGAGAACTCCACCTGGGAGAAGGACACCTAACAGAACTTGTGCACCGCATACAAAGGCAGGCCTGGGTTTGAACGAAGGGCAGCTGTCCCCTACTCTACATGGAAGACCTGAAGTCGGCTACTCAACCTATCTGCCTTCGATTTTTCCTCTGTAAAACTGAGATACCAACAATACTTAAGCCTCACAGAGCTTTTATGAGGATAAATGAATAACATACATATGTAAGGCACTTAAAACTGTGCCATGAGTTTAACTTCCTACTTTTCCCCTTTTGGGGGGGGGGGCGGGCAGGGTGTTATTCTATGACGCTAAACAACACTACAGTAGTTTAATACAAAGTTGTTAAGTGTAAACTTAAGCAGTTTTAAAGATCCTAAGGTAACAGAACTTATTTGGAAAAAACGGACTTGTACCCTCTAAATACAAGTTTCTCTTAATAAACATTTTTCCATAAAGACATGGGAAATAAAATGAATTCCTTTACAAACCATTACCTACAAATAAAAGTGCTCTAAAACCCCATTCCTCTACTGTAAATTCTTTTCTATCTCAATAAATATGATACTCTCCCTTGAGACCAAATCTCAATTTGGTTAATTCCTTCTACAATTTAGAAAATCAGGGCTGCGGATATAGCTCAGTGGCTCAAGTGCCTGCCTGGCAAGTGCAAGGTCCTCAGTTCAATTCCTGATACCCAAAAAAAAAAAAAAAAAAAAAAAAAAAAAAAAAAAAAAAATCAAGCCAGGCATGGCAGCACACGCCTATAAGCTCAGCATCTGGGAGGCAGGGGGTCTGCTTCAATTCAAGGGCAGCCTGGGCTACAAAGTGAGTTAAAGCCCAATCTAAACTGCAGTGAAACCCTGTCTCAAAAAGAAAAAGGGAAAAAAGCAGAGTTCATGTAATGTAACAGTAGTCTATGGTAACTGCCAAGTAGCTAGCTATTTGGGACTGTACTGCTTTTTAAAAAATACAACCTTGCTTTTTTCTAATATCAGATCCGAAAGAACTATTATCTCAGATTTGCCAAATGATTCTGTACCTATTGTTGGTATGTATACAAAACATATACAGTAATGATACAAAGCTCAAGATTATCCACGAGCATAACAGAGAAACTTTAACATGAGTGACCAAGAAATAGTGGACCTTTAAAAATAATCCTAGGGGCCAGGGATACAGCTCTGTAGCACGGTGCCTGCCTGGCAAGTGTAAGGTCCTGAGTTCAATTCCTGGTACCAAAAATCATCATCCTCCTCCTCCTCATCTTGAGATCTAAAAAATAGGTTCCTCTTAAATTTAGCCACCTTTCCTGAAGTCTGTTAGTCTGTTCTGAGAAGCTGTACTGACTAAAATGTTTAAAGAACTCAGTATGATAAAGTTATATTAATAACCAAGAGGTTTCATTTAAAAGTATATTTTACTTGGAAATCAAGCTGTTTATTCACTACTGACCCACTGTCACATCATCTGACTAACTGAAACCATGTTTCGGGTAGTGTAACAAAAACATTGGACAATCTCTTAAAAACGAACCTGAACATAAAAATAACTGCATCAAAAACAAAGACCATACCAAAGCCTCATTTTTCTGCAAGAGCTGTTGCACTAGATTGCCTTAGCTATGCCTACCTGGGATTTATCCTGCTCCAGCCTTTTCTTCTGTCTAACAATGTCCTCAAGGTGACATACTGATCTGGCTACAACAGGATCGACGTCAAACAAATCATGTGAAGTCAAGGAAGTCTCCTGCCGCAACATCCACTTGTAAAAAGGGAGGCCCAGGGGCAGGTCCACCTACAAGAGAGCACGCCACAGACTCCATCAGTCACAATGAGAGGCTAGAACAGTTTTGAAGCTGCAACATGTCACAAGGTCAATTAAAAGGATCGAATGATTCCCAAGAAGGAAATAGTTTAGGAACTGTTCTTCCCATACACGAAACTGATAACCTCAATTTGGAGTTCTGATCACTGTGAAAAATTTAAAATACGGATGAACACTACTTAAACACTACAAAAGAGGTATGAAGGAGTTTTCCCATGGTGGACGCATATTTTCCGTAACCCATTTTATATGGCAACCTCTGAAACACCAAAAAGTGTTTAGGGGAATTTTATCATGTTTTAATTCAAGTACACTCAGTTTCACTATAGCCTGTGCTATTTAATATTCTTAAATGAAACACTAAAATGAAGTACTATATTAAAACAGAAAAACAAATGAAATTTCTAAAATAACTGATAAACGGTGTACTCTTTAAAGTAAAAATGTAAGCTTGTGAATTTGACATCAGATGAAAATGTCTTAACATATACTGACAAAGCATCTCAAAAATGTAAGAGGAAATGAAGAAAAGTCCAGAAATATTCAAACCTCCATGATACTGATTACTTGGGTTATTTTCACAAGAGCACTCTAATGGAAATTTATTGAGATTGAGCTACATGCTCAAACTTTCCTACTGAATTAAAAATGAAATGTTAAACACCTTAAAAAATATAAATAATGCTACCCATAATGTTGCCCAGTTCTCTAAACCTTGGCCATTCAAGGAGTGGTCCACAGACTGGCAGCTGGGCATCTCCTGGGAGCTGCTATAAAAACTGAGTCTTAGGCAGTCAGCCAGTCTCACCCATGCCCTAGTGAATCAGAGCTGACATTTGTAACAAAATCCCCAAGTAATTCATACGCACCTTAAAGTTTGAGAAGCAGTGCTTAAAATACAGCATTGAGTGCAGGAGACTAAGGTACTTTCACAGAACATTGTACACCAAAAAACTGTAGAAAAGCAAACAATCCTAAACTTACCAATCTGAAATCCATGATAGCCTTAGCCATTAATTTTCCTAAGAAGCGAAACTTCATCTTAACCTTTGCGATATGAGCTGGCTTAGCTGTCCTACCAAAGGGAAGCGCAAACAGGCCCTGGAGGTTTTGAATATACTTGGTCCCTTCTTGGCTTCCTGTAAAACGAGCAATTCACCAAACTTCAGATGATATTTCCAAATCAAAACAAAACAAACCCCAGTAACTAAGAACATTTAAGAAATTCAGTATTCTCAAAATTGGAAAGGAGATCACCGAATGAAGTCCTCTAGAGATGGAAGGGCCTTCCCTATTTGATAAACAATGCAACTGAGGCTAAAAGAAATTAAGGGCAGAGAATGGCCCTTCAACAGTAATTAAATACATTTAACGAACAATAATACTGTAAGGATCTGTTACCTGATCTGAATAACACAAACTTACCAACTCACAAATTAAAATTACCTTTTGGGTTGGTAAGAGTTACTTCTTCACCTCTCCAGAGACCCAAGTCAGCTCTCTGTAGTTCCTGAGATACAAGTGCATAAAACTCCAGTGTAGGCCCAAGACCTGTACCAACCTACAAAAAAAACAAAAGTAGAATAATTTCCAATTTTAGAAATTTATATTGTAGTGTTTTTTCACCTACTAACTTTTTAGCAATGCAGCGACTAACAGCAACTATTCACTGTGACATGTAGAGATTATTTTTCCAAGTGTCTTTATTGGACATTCCTTCAGTCCTGGTCAACTAGAACAAGAACTACCAACCTTTTCATTTCCTACTCCCCATGGCTCCAGTCCGTTAATAATACAGGTCAAGCTTGCACACTGATAAAACTACGGGTGCAGCTACATATTGTATCTTTCCTCAGGGAACGTCACAGGATTTGTGTATGGATCTCTTTCTTCTTTCTCTCTTTGGCAAAATTATCCCAAAACCATCAACTCAAATGCCACCTCAGGAAAAGCTTCCCTATCTGTTCCAAGCAATTTGTCTCCTTAAGACTTACATTTTAGCTACTTTACTACCGCATTGCAATCTCTTATGTTTGCACACTTCACATGAGGGTAACTGTTTTAGTCCCCTTGGGCCCCTTTATTGCACTGTGCAACTACCAGTAGTAGACATGTAATTGTGATTTGTTCAGTAAGATAAAAATAAAAGATGGTCCGAATCCACACTGGCACCCATAGGGTTAAGCTTAGCCTCATACAGGACACCAGTGCTTCTCCAAGCCCCATGTGCACTGGAATCCCCGAGTCCGATTAGAGCACATACCGGAGGGTGGCCACGTCCTGAAGATTCTCATTTATTAGGTGCAGTTTAGCACCTGGGCACTGGTATTTTTAAAATAAACTTTCATAGTTGAATGAAACCATGAGTCCCATGATAGAACATGCCCAGGTCTACAGCCATACCACCCTGAACGTGCCTGATCTCATAAGTTAAGCAGGGTTGGCCTGGCTAGTACTTGGATGAGAACATGCCCAGGATAGTGCCAACAAGCCTTATCATTCTGTCACAGTCTAGCAAGAACTATCCTACCAGCTCACACCATGAAAATACACTGCTAATAGCAAGTTCTTATCACAGCTTATAGGATAAACCTCACGGTCCTATGTCAAGATAGACACATCTCACTTATAGACCACCTGTAAGTAAATGCACTACTTTACCAATATTATTTTTAGTTTTTCATCATTATTTTTTGAATGACCTATATTAGCTTAAAAAGATTAGATGTAGTCCACCACACATTTAACTCTGCCTTTCAGAACAGTGATGGGCTTAGGCCTGGCAGCATGTGAGATGTCGGCAAATGGTACCTATGTTCACTCCTCAAGGAAGCTTAGCAGCTGTCTTTACCTCTTCTTCTCCCTCCTCATGATCCAAATCAGCAGTAAACACTGTATGCTCTAACTTCAAAACACATAATAAACTTGATGACCAACTACACCCAGCCACCCATCTCTCTTCTCCAGTGCACTGCTGGAGCCTCCTGAATGGTCTTTGCACTGGCCTTCCCAACATCCTGTACCTGTTTCTCACAATGCTGGGAATAATCCTTCACAAACAGAAGTGGCAGCATTCCTTCACAGCCCCGAAGCTGTCTCATCTCATTCAAAGTGATGTCCAAGCCCTCCGTGTGGCTTGGATCTGATGGACGGCGCTCCCTCCTCTCGCCCAGTATCTGACTGACTCCTACTACTCTACCTTTGCTCCGGCCAACCTCATCCTCCAATGGGCTGGGCAGGCTGCCACCCCTCCCCCCACCTGCTCCTCTTTTCCCACACGACACTCAAATATCACCTTAGATCACCTACTCCTTCCTTCCCACCATGTTCCCTTTTGCTTTATTTTTCTTGACTACACAACTTAATGTGTGTGTGTGTGTGTGTGTGTGTACACGTGTGCATGTGTGTGAATGTGTGTCAGCCTTCCCAATTTAAAAGCAAAGTTCTATAATGATAGGGACCTTATACATTTGTTCTCCAATTCTAGGTATTGGAGATAAGGGAGAAGAGAAGAACCTGCAGTAACACAATGTATCCATCAGATGGTGCTTTAAAGCCATTCATTTTTCTTCTCTCTGGCATAGAATTCTTCCAGGCTAAGTAGAATAAACTGCAAGTGCTTCCTCTGTCAGTCTCCACAGGAGAGAGGAAGGCCAGGTCAGCATCTGTTCACAGGCAGTACGCATCCTGCAGAAGAAGCTGACCTTTCTATGAACTTCCCACCCAGCCACAACATTAAAAAGGTACCTGGCTACTTACATATTTTTTAGCTCATCAGTCATCCTACCAGCACGGTGAGTTGAGATGAAGACTAAGGAGTTTACAGAACTCGTCCAACTCTACACAGCCACTTAGGTGGGAGACCAGGCTTCAGAGTCTACGCTCCCTATCTTCCACTACGGTAAAGAGACTAGATGGCTCACAGCCTTATCCCCAAGGCTTTGTTGCCTTTTTTGAGTCCAGAGACCAGCAAACCAGGAAGAATGAACCAATCATCTCAATTTTAGCTGGAAACGATTTTGATCTAACACTTCTGATTAGGACTCTCCTGAAGCGGGTTAGAAAAATCTTAAAGGCTACTGGTGGATCTGTGAGGATGAATTTGACTCAACCTAAAGCCCTGTGCATCTACAAAGCTAGTTCCTGGTTTCCTGAGTCAAAAGGTACAACCCATCAAGAAGATCATAAAGTTCTGATTTCTGCAGCAGAGATTCAATCTTGCTTCTTAATGTGAAGACTGTCTGGGTTTCATGTAAGACAATTTCAACAGAGCCATAAAGACTGAGAGAGGGACCCAAGATGTTCCTGGCTAGAAAAAAATATGCTAGAGTAAAAAAGCAGAGAGCACATTTGAGTAAAGGAAGCACAGCAAGTTTATCAGAGCAGAAGTTGTGCAGTTCTACAAGGAAGAAATGTGACTATGTACAATGTAAGGATTATAACCTCTAAGCAACAGCCTATCAGGGTGGATTCAAAACAAACACACATTTCTTAAGCCTGGGAACCAAGGGTCCCACAGTATGGGCCTGGTTTACTCATCTCCTGCCCTGCTGTGCTCACTCACACCACTCACGTGACACCTGAGCCTTCTTCCAAGTCCCGCCTACTGGCAGCGAGTAGTCCTTTAACACCCACTCCCTCCTTCAGATCTAACTCAGGGCCCGCATCTCCACTAGGCCTCCCACCCCACAGCCCTGAGGCGGGGCCCTCATCACTTGGTATTCTACTTTGTTTTTTTGACAGAGGGTCTTGCGCTATGTAGTTCAGGCTGGCCGCGAACTCATGGTGATCCTCCTTACTCAGCCTCCTGAGTGCCAGGACTACGGGCACATGTGCTGCCATGTGTTCCTAGAAATTTTATTTTTGCTGATTGACAGGACTGTCTACAACACGGTGCAGCAAGCTACAACTGCTGGACCACGCCATGTGTCTGGGCCTCTCCCGTTTGTGTAATGTTCGCAAGCTTAAGAATGACTGCTAGATTTATTTTAAATAAATGGAATCAAATACTTGTGATGGAAATTACACAAGCCACAGAGTTTAATATGTTTACTACGTGGTCCTTTACAGAAAAGGTCCCTAAGCCCTGAGTGTACAATAATCCCAAATCCTCTGTTGGAACTAGTAATTAAATTAATGATTGTCCGAGAAAACATGATCAACACAAAATGCAGTTGTACTTCTATGAACCACCAACAAATGAGAATTGAAATAAAACAAGAGTACTGTTTTCATATCATCAGAACAAAAATACTTGGAGAAATTTAACAAAGTATGTTCAAGAGAAGACCTAAATTACGAGACAATACTGAGAAAACTTAAGACCCTAGTGGACAGCTACAGTTACACGTTGTTCATGGGTCAGAAGACAATATTATAAACATAATTCCCTTCTCTCCAAATGATCAAAACACAACAAAATCATGCCAAACTTTGTGTAGACACTGACAGGCTGATTCTAAACTTTACATGGCAATGTGAGTAAAGAACCAAAACAGCTCTGAAAAAGTTGGAAGACTCAAACTATTTGATTAGGCGTTTTTCTACGCAGCCACAGTAACAAAATGGCATAGGATAACACATGGAACAGAAACATCTGGAACGACATTTAAAACTTCAGTCATTTGCTAACAAGTGTCAAGGTAATTCAAGAGGGGCAAGAACAGTCTTTAACCAGTGGTGCTGGAAAAACCAACCTTTTTTTTATAAAAGAGAAAAGACCCTCAATCCTTATTAATACCATACTAAAAAATGAGCTTTGATTGGATTAAGCACTATAACTTTTAAGAACAATACACAGGAGGAAATTTTCCAGGCCAGAGTTTAGGGGGAAATTTGTTAGAATGTAAAAAGCACAAAACCAAAAAAGTAAATGATAAACTGGATTTCATAAAAATTAAAAATATTTGCTCTTCCAAAGACATTTCACAAAGAAAAGATAAGCAACAAACAGGAAGAAAACAACATCATACTCACAGAAGACTTTAATACACACCAAAAAAATGTTCTTACTCAATGATAAATACTCAGTGAAAACACAGACAAAATTCTCAGTCTTCTTCAGAGATATACAAATGATCAATGTTGTTAACCACCAGGGAAATGTAAATTAAAGTCACAATAAAATGTCACTATAAATGTCTAACAATAACTAAGATTAAAGATTGTAAGACCACAAGTATGGAAAGCAACTGAACTCACACATGCACATTATTGGCAGGAATGGAAACCGTCGTGGCATGTGTCTACATGTCACCCCAAAGCCTGATGTGGTCATATGCAGGGCTCTTCCAGAGGTGGCTGGATCTAGAGTTGTGCAATGATGCTGGGAATAAGGGTGTGGGATTACTCAATCAGTCCACTGGTTGGTTTGGAACCCGCCCAAAGCTGGGTAGCCAAGACTGAATATAAAAGAGGCAGAAAGAAGTTGCTATTGTCACCTGCTGCATGCCATGCTGACTTCTGCTCTGTGATGACCCTCTGCCGTGTGCTACCCTGCGCCACCCTGCCTTTGAGCCAGTATACTTGGTCTAACCTTTCCTCCTTTCACTTTGGTTGCTGGGTATTTTGTCTCAGGAACAAGAAAGGTAACCAAAACATAAACCATGACAGCCACTTTGGAAAAGTTTGATGTTTCTTTCAAAGTTAAAATATCTCTCCCAAATGACTTGGAAATTACACTGAGGTATTTACACAAGAGAACTAAAAACTTATGTCTACACAAAGACTCAAGCACAAATGTTCGTAACAGTATTACATAAACTATGAAACCAATCCAAATGTGTGATCTGCTAGTAAATATGCTATGGTACATCCATACAACTGGATACTTACCATTCAGTAATAAAAGGAAATAAACTGGGACATGCAGCAACACAGATGAATAATCTCACAAGCCACAAGTGAAAGAAGACAAATGGCTACCTATCAAATGATTACACTTAACGGTGAGACTGCAAGAAAGGCAAGGTTATAGGGACAGAAAATAGCTGACTGGCTTGGTGGGGTTGAGGGAGACGCAGGGCGGCTGTGCAGCAGTGGGAGGCCTTCAGCGGCAAATGTGCCGGTCATCACCGCATCACTATAGCCCTGTGTCTTTAAAGAAGCACAGTTAGAGCTATTGGATGTTCAAAACGGTCTTTCACTTTGTGAAAGACAACATTCTGATGCACGATGGAAAAAAACTAGTTTTTTCAACCATAGTTAAACTTCTGAAAAATGGAGAATTCACTGAAAAGAAAATAGAACAAATCTTAAGACTTTATTTTACATTTCCCAAAGCCTTTGGGAATTTCACAGTACTAAGAAACTCAAATGTTATTTAATGATGAGCAAAAGTCAAGAGAGGCATCATGACTAGATTCATTCGCTCACCTCGTTCTCATACTGGATTTCTAACATGGCCCGGGAGCTGCCAAGGTCCTGCATCACAGACTCGGCTTGTTTCAACAGCTCTTCTCTGTTCACAGTACGCTACAAAGAGAGCACAGATGAGAAGAAACCACGTGTGACTTGCACCGCATGGTAACCAACAGTTGGCTTCTCCTGAAGTTCAAGACAATCAGTTCAACTGGTAAAAAACTCTTCTTTAAACACCTACCTCAGGAAAGGTTAGAAAGTAGTTGGACTGCTATAAACATCAAGAGCCTCCTGGCCCAGATGAGGGAAAGTTAGATCCAAGAGTAATTACTAAGTTATCTTGAGCCCTTGAGAAGTTCAGAAAATTCAAGTTGAAAATGCAATCATTTTTATGGCCCTGCCAAACATGGATGCAATTCTGGGCCACAGCTACAGGGGATCTCCCTGGGCTCAGATGGAGAACAGGCAGGCAGGTAAATGAGGTGAGTTGCATCCCGCTGGCTCTGACCTGCCCAGGTCCTGTGAGCGCTGCTAGAGACATCACTGAGATTGCTGAGGGTGAGAAAAGCCCTACTGTCTCTGCAGCATGGCAACACCACTACATATGGAATCCTTGCAAGGCAAATGAAGATTTTAATGGTGGTTTCTGAGTAAAATACTTACTTTTTGCTTTTTCTCTTATTAAAAACCCATTCCTGTGCCACTTTAATGTAAGTACCAATGACTTTTATGAGGCTTTTGCAGATAAAACCTTTGGAAGAGAGACACCTTTGGCAAATGAGGAAGATGAACAGAAAAGTCCTAAGTTTTTAAAATACAATGCTGGTCAGAAGTATAGGCCAGGTTCACAAATAGAAAGGCTTTAAGCACTGTGGTTCACGGCCATGACTGTGCCGCTGCGACAGAAGAGCAGGAGCCCAAGTCAGCAACACTGGAGCCGACTGCACAGAGACTCAAACTATGTGAGGACGTTTTTTCCATCTCTTCTAGTTGGAGTTATTTGTTAAGGGGAGAGAAACGGAATTGATTAATTCTAACTATTACATAATGGGTCAATTTTAAAAGGAAGGGTATAGTTTGAGCTCCTAATTTAGAAAGGAAGTCTTAGAAGAAAGAAGACTTTCTTGGTACAGCAATTATGGGTAACCAAAAAAAAAAAAAAAACAAAACAAAAGAAAGATTAAAGAAATGATTTCAAGAAACAGGGTTGGGGGGAACCTATCACTGCTGGATAAAAGAATCACAGACTGCCAAATTCTAAGAGAAGATGGGAAAACAAAACTAAGAGGAGGTTAAGAATAGATACGGAATGAGAGTACTGTGGCTCAGCTGGCCTCCAGAACGAAAAGGCATAATCAGGTATACCACGACTTCTGGTTTTCCCATTACTGTGAAAACCTCCGTTCAAGTATTTTTGGGAGAGACTTACTTTTTTTCTATCCAATCTAGGCGCAACTCTGCTATCTTGAGAATCAGACTGGTTGATTTCGGGGTTGGTATCAAGTAATCTTTGCATGGCCCGGTCCCGATCAAATGCAGTTACATAAAAAAGCATTTGTCGGGTATCAAAAGGAAAGAAAAATGGGCTGAAAAAAGACAATATAAATTTATTATCAGAATAAGAATCAGAAGTCTTTTTAAAAAATCAAAATCTATATTAGAAACAATTTATAATTTAACACAGAATAGTAATTATAAACAAAACCAGTAAGGTGGTCTAGGAGAATTAATCTTTTTATTTACTTATTTATTTGGGCAGGGGGTAGTCTTTTTGAGATAGGGCTTCACTTTTCAGTTCAGGCTGGCCTTAAACTTACTTTGCTGGGATTATAGGTGTGTGCCACCATGCCCAGCTAGAATTAATTCTTAAGAATTTTCATAATTTGTACTAAATAAATTTTATTTAAAAATTTGGTTAAAATTTTTGCTGCAGATGCTGCCTGGGCTGGCTTCAAACTCCCAGGCTCAAGAGTTCCTCCTGCCTCAGCCTCCTCACTAGATAAGACTAAGGTGCACACCCACACACGGAGCACCTTGAACTAAGTGCCCAAGGCATAGTTGATTAAGTAGCCTTTCTATGTAAAAATCTAACTTAAAATCCTACATTTCAATCAGGCCTAGCCAAGATAAACTTCAATCCACCCCAAGGCTTTTGCAAAATGCAATGTGACAAGTAAAAGCTAAAATTTAGAATATGACCACAACTTCACCACAACCCCGCCTGCCACACACCCAGTGAGGCTTTGCTATTTCTTGATTGTCTTCCCACCTCTGGCATTGTAAGTCACTCAAAACTGCCAAAACACAGCTACTGATTTTCAAAAATTAAACATGGCAGACTGATCATACCAACACCCTACTGCTCTGCCTATGTTTTGTAGTTCTTGACAATAGTGTCCAGAGCATCTCCTATGAGGACCTGAATGTTTTATGGCTATTTTGTGTGCAACATGACAGCCACATAAGGATATGCTAGTGCAACAGAAAATTTCAATTTCTTTCTTATTTTGTTTTGGGTTTTTTGAGATGATCTTGCTATGTAGTTCAGGCTGGACGTGAACTCACTATGTAACCCAGACTGGCCTCAAACTTGCAGTAATCCTACTGCCTCAGCCTCTCAAGTTTACAGGCATGTGCCACCATGCTCAACTCAATTTCTAATTTTATTTCACTGTGTTTAGTAAGTCACCTATGGTCAGTGGCCAATGCACTTATCAACAGAGACTTAGAGCTGCTTGCTCAAACAGGTTCAGAGATTCGAGCAACTCTACCTTTGGAGTCCAATTCTGTGACAGCTGAGGATGAAAGTTCCTCAGTCACATTTCCATTTCATGTAAAAAGACACAGTAAAACTAGCACTAACTCCCACTGAATGATGCTGTTTCCAAATTAGAGCTACACTATCGGGTAAGCTGTGATGAAATACAACAATGTTAATGAACATCTCCACAGTTCTGCTGAATGTTTCTGTAACAAAGTATATGAACAACACATCAACAACATTCATAAGGCCACCCAAAGTGATTGTCTTACCAAGTTTTTCCTAGCTCGGTAAGCCACGTTGGGATGTTTCCTGTCATGATTACTAAAGGATCTTGAAGCTGCCTATTTGCTTTTGCTGTCAACTTACTGTTAATAAATTCACTAGTTGGAATAATCTCCTTGCACATCGCATTCTGTAAAATGTTAAAAAAAAAAAAAAAAGGCCTACATGTAATAAAATATTGACAATCTTCCTCTTTCCCGAATTATACAGAGTGCCCAGATTTCAGCTATAGGTTTCCATCATGCAATACACTAGTAATTCCCATAACGCGCCACTAAAACTTTCAACCCCCCCATGACCCACTGGCACTGAAGGGAGCTACGGCTTCACAATGGCCACCTCGGTAGCCCATCTCCACATCATGTAAACACCAAAGGAACATGCAACTATTATCCAACTTTTTAGTTGCTATAAATCCTAATAAAAGAACATCTTGTTAAATATACCTTAAAACCTTTAATAAATCAATGTTCAGTTTTCAAACTGTGGCTTAGTTTAATAAATTTATAGCTAGAGAATGTTTTACGAATCTGATGAAATAATCGAACAAATGTAGGCCAGGAAGTAAGAAGTAGGGCAAAGTTTCCCTGAATACCCTGAACTTAACTGTATTAGGATCCCAGCAGTTAGCTCCATCATATTTCTGTTTCTAGTATAACAGAAGACTCATCAGTCTCTAAACAGAAATGCGAGACGGTATGTCATGCACAACAGAACATGAGAACATTGTAAGTAGGGAACATTACTCACATCATACAAGTAATACCAGTATCTACTGATGGCATGTAAAACTCTTAGCAGAAGGATCACATCTAATGACGGGTCTTCAAAGGTTATATTTTCAGGTGGTGTGGGAATGAGGTAAACTTCTAAAGGATTTGACACTGATGGGCATACTCCATCTAGAGGGCAAAACACCAAAATTTAAGTCTTGACCAAAGGTACAATGGTAAGCCAATGGAACAAGGATCATCTTACCCCTAAAATGGCAACTGAAAGCTGTTATATTTAATTCTTGATGCCTCATGAAAACTTCACTTTTCCCTCCAATACCGAAATAAACTTTATAAAGGAAAAATTAAATCATGTGCACCTCTCCTTTATATCAGAAAAGAAAAGCTAATAAAATGGCCAGAGAAAAATAATAAACCACTTAAATTAAAATTCACGAAAAAATTACTTAAGATTTTTTCATATATAGTTTAAAACTCAGAAATACCCACAAATTATAAATCTAGTAAAAGGAATTTGGTTATTTAGCTTAGGGATGAATAGACTTTATTTTTCCTTAAAGATCTGGGATTCCTATGTTGTTAGATTTAAATGATGGCTTTTCCAAAAAAAAAAAAAAACAAAAGACTGAAGAACTGAAACAGGTACCATTTCTTTTACCAAGCAAAAGAATGGAAAATCATACCACCACTTCACAAAGGGCTCTTTTGAACAAAAACAACAATCTCAAAATCAAGAGCCTTTTAAATACAGCAATCTTAGGTTTTACAAAAAAACTGCCATAAGCTCTTACTTCTGTGGACAAAGAAAATCAGTGTGGGAAGGAATTACGGCACTGGGAACAATCCCATAAAACCATCTATCGAGTGTCACTGCCTTCATATTAAGAGGCACACCAGATTACACTACAAGTCCTTCGAAGGAAAACAAGTCACTTGGAAAGTGACTGCCATGATCTGTAGTCATGTCATTTGCCATCAATAATTAGTTCTTCTGTAGCTGTTCGATTATACAGTTATATTGAATGGCCATAAAATCTGAAGGACAATTTATCAATGACTAGCCATTGTCTTCCATCTCTTCAGTGAAATGTGCCCTCCTAATAAAATATATTTATCCTTCATGAAAATGTATTTCTTAAGGAATTAGGAATAAGAGATTTCTCCAACTTTCTTTCCAAATTTAATTTTACAAACACTTAATTTTTCATTTTCTAGCTATTTAAGAAGTTGATTAAAAGCAATTTAATAGTTTGCAGTGATTTCATTTATTTCTAAATTGCATTCCACCTTCCCTAGATATTAACCCTAAAACCCAAGAGGACACGAAGACCAATGCCAGGCAGCCATCTGCCCCCTCTTCTATACATCATCTTACCGTGCCACAACTCATCGTGCTTTTTTGCATTTCTGGGGGAAGTTTTTGTCGGAGCTGTCTGGGCTCTTCCTCTTTTACCACCAACACAATCTTTAGTACTTTCTTCATCCTCTCTCACCGGTTTGTACCTAAAGTGATAAGATGGTATGTTATAGATCGAGAGATTTTAAAATTACAAAGCCAAAATGTGAGCCACAGCTCACACACAGAGTCCCCAGAAGAATTCTCTGAGGTCTATACTCTTCTCTCCTTTGCTGGATACAGAGCATTACCAATAGCAATGCTTTCTTTAAGAGACTACTTACGAACCACCTTTCTAGGAGAGATCGATCACCTGAGAAAGAATGGCTCTAGAAGAATGGATCTTTTCTATATGTAGCAGACACTAACAGGCACCCAACGCCTCTCAGGACTCAGAGATGCCACGATTCTTACTACTCAAAGGAACATAATCTTATGGAGACATTTCTGTCTCAAAGACCTGAAATGAATCTAAGAAGGTGTATGTAAACTATTATTTGCCCCACAAGTATGTTTTCTAGTTGACCGAGGAAGCTACAAACATACGTATATGCACATAATTAAATATGTAAAGTACTGTATGTTTTAGTAATTACCAAGTTATGGTACTATCTTCTTTAAAAAGTCAGCTATACATTTAATATAAATTTTACAACACATGATGAGCAGTTTCTAACTTCATAAAATACCATTAGAAACAATCTTCAGACTTGCCATATTGTGTGAGTCTTTGTCCAAATGCCAGCTCTCCCTAGAGGGTTGCTCTCGTCATCTGTGGACTCCCTCTCCTCCTCAGCCTGGACACTGAACTGCCGCACTGCCTGGTACACAGTCATGTTGTACGGCAGCAGATGTTCTCCGATGTAAAACTGCAGCCTGTGTCTGACATTGCCTGAATTTAAGAACTGTGCAGCCTGAATCAAACAAAGCAAAACCATTTTAAGCTACAGACACCGACCCTTATATAGTGGTTCATCTCATCACCCTAGCATACATCCAGAGATCCTCATGGACACCTGAAACTGTAGATGACCCTGGACCCAACAGGCCCTGGCGTCCCTTATCTGAAGTGCTTGGGGTCAGAAGTGCTGCAGATATTTGTGAATTTTGATATCAGCATAAACATGATGAGATACTTTAGAAATGAGGTCCAAGTCTAAACAAATCTCAATTTATTGTACCTTACACATAGCCTTGAAGGTAAATTTATAAAATATTTTTAAAACACCTGCATTTTGACTGCAACCTCTCACATGAGGTCAACTGTGGAATTTCCCCTTAGTGACAGGCTGACACTTAAAAGGTTTCAGATTCTGGAACACGTAGGATTTTGGATTTTCTTTTGCCTATACAAACTGTGAGAAAGCTTAACTTATGAATTAGGCATAGGAAGAGATTTAATATAGTACAATAATTGCAGCAATAAACTATAATAAAAGCTGCATGACAGCTACTTAGAATTGGTGAGGGGCTGGGGATATAGCTCAGTGGAATAAGCGCTTGCCTAGCAAGCACAGGGTCCTGAGTTCGATCCCCAGTACCGAAAAAAAAAAAAAAAAAAGAATCAGTGAGTTTCTTATACACTCTTTCTAGCGCATGATGATGGGTAACTCAAACCACAAAAAGCTAAGTAAGCCACAGACAAGGGGAACCCACTGTACATCAGATCACGGGGCAGTGGCTGGTGCCTTACCAGAGACTCATCTATCTCTTCATCAGATCCATCATCATCACTGTCTTCTTCATCGTCTCGAACTCTTCCATACCCTACATACCCAAGAAGCCTGTTAAACACTTGTGAACTTCAGGTTTCAAAGAGAAGGCTATACACACCAGCTAAATTTATACTTTGTTAGAAAAACAAAATACACGTATTACACTCTAATCTATGAAGCAAAAAGATTGGTGCAAATTTAAAGCACAGCGTATCTTTCCCAGAACACTCCTAACATGAATGAGCTCTTTAAACAAGCAGTCAACCCCTACTAAGCTGAACAAATGCCTACATACAATAAGACACAAGTCCCTACCGACTAGATTTTACCAGGAAGAGTACTAAAACGGGGGTCAGTAACCCTATCTCTCAGCAGTGATTCAATCCCAAATACACATGCAAACATGTGAAACATGCATGAGAAGTACCTCTCACGACCAGGTATCTCTCAATAGCTTGTACCAGAGCCAGGGGATCAATCTTGACAGGCCCACCCTTCCACTGCTTCACATTCGTGCAGTCAGGATGTCTTTGCAACTGGCATTTTAGCTGATGTGTGTTGAAAAATTTTAAAGCCTGTGATCCTCTGTTGAGAGAGAAGCTCAAGATAATTTGTGAAAAAAAGTTATTCTACATTATTTTCACAACTGATACAATTTAAATAAATTACGCAAACTTCATTTTCCTAAAGCAAATGCAAGCACTTGTAACATCTACGAATGACAAAGCCAACAGGTCACTGTTTTGTAAAAAACTATGAATAAAAAAGAAAACATGAGTGTAAAAGCATGCATATGAAAACATTCAATCCACATTTGATCCTTCCACAGACCCATGTGAGCAGGAAAACCTTGTCATGGATATCTGGCTATTTCTCCGGAATACAAATTCTTCAACTATTTGAGCACACTTCTGCAACAGTGTACTCTGCCTTTTTCTATTAAATTCCTATTAAAAACAAACAGTCATGGTTTTATTCATGCTGTTTTCAATAATTTTTTTTCATTCACAAACTCATTAGAATGTGGATCGTAAAGCCAAATTATGATTTTTTTTTAGGTTTGAAATCAAAATATTCCATGAAGCTTGTAACATGCCATAATATGTAACAATTAACTTCTATAATTAATTCATTCTGCAAAGTCCTTTAAACTGCATTATAGGAAAAATATACCAGTATGTATTAATAAGGTAAAACTTCAAAATGAACACTTACTTGTTAAAACTCAACATAATAGAAAGCTATAACCACTAATATCACATATGGAATCATTATGAAAAACAAATTATTACTCACATCCACAAAGTACTTAGAAAAGATTTACGTATACCATCAACTAAGCCTACTGCCAAAGTTGCCAGGACACTTGCTCATTTGCGTATTTTCAGAACCAGGCTTAAGACACATGCATGATCTTATAGACAAAAGCATCAGATCCAGGGCTGGGAACGCGGCTCAGTGGTGGAGTGCTGGCCTCGCAAACGAGGCCCCGGCCCAACCCCCAGCATATCCAAGCAAAGGAACAACCCAAGTTCTTTGTTCGTTCTTTAGATACTCAACTTCTTCAGGAATTACACAACAATGCTCTTTGGTCAAACCAAGACTTTACCATACCGTAATACCTCTTGTCACTTTACCTCAACGGAAGTAACCACCACATACCAGTGGCGGGGAATAGGCAGGAGATGGTCCTTACCTGCCTCCCGTTCCGTTTCCACTAGGGAAATCATGCACTTTGACTGGAAATTGTTCCATTTGGCTGAGGCAATTGTTCATTTTGTGAACTAATGCCAACAAAGGTGCATTACCCACTGGTTCCACTCTCCCAATGGGCTCATCTCCAGGAAGCTAGTTATAAATAAAACAACAGGTTATGCAAGGCCTTTTGAAGATGGAACACAACTCAAAATGAAAACGCAGTGAGTAGTTTTACAAAACAGAATCATTTACTCATTTTTATCTTTTCTAATAGACTTGACTGAGACACGTTTCCAAATAAATTATTTCAATAAAGGCACTGTTTCTTATATTGCCCACAATCTTTTGCTCAAAGCTTTATTTGTTCATAATTCATAAATTCAAAAGGTTCTAAAAATACAAGTCGTTGGGTGGTAAAACCCGACTGACCCAGACAGACACAAGATTTACACTCTTTATCTCCTTTTAATAAGAATATTTATACTTTGCTGCAAAAATATGTAAGATATGTGCCACAAGAGTGCTATTCAGAGTCCATTCAGGGTATCACTGTACTGCACTGTAGACCTCTTAAACCCATCCAGCCTTGGGGGTTTGAGGTTAAGAGATGAGGTAGCTGCACCTAATCTTAAGCACAGTGTAGAAGTACATTGAATATCACACATTTAATCTCTAGCCTGTATCAACCCTCTTCAGTCTGCCCCACAAGTTAATATAAGCAGTGTGCAAATACCTGTGAGCCTTGCAAGGGCTAATTAAGTAGTATTGCTAATACACAATGAGGGCCTATTACATGCATCATTCAGAGGAGATTTCTGATGGAACACCTTCTGTGAAGCAGTTATAAACGGTTATAAACAGAAGAATGTTAAGTCAACAGCATACAAAAGTAGTCACTCCCTCCTACCAACTCTCACTGATGGTAAAGGGAGCCAGCCTCTGCCTCCTGGTCGAGTTATCCATGTTATAAATGATATTAATGGAATTGCTAGGACTATGACTTATGTAAAAAAGAAAAATATGTCTATGTTGTGTCTATCGCTAAACTGTGCCTGCCTGTTTTCCTAAAATAAGATACTGCAAAATGTAGTATGTTTAAAAACCAAATTTTGAGAATAAAATATATTCACAGGTAAGAGACTACAGGGGGAAGAAAGGGAGGGGCAGAGAACACTAGCACACTGACCACAGAGAGTGATGTGGGCTTTGTGATTTTGTTGTTTTACTATTTACTTTATAAGTCCAAGAACCCAACTGCATATAAACATGTTAGAAGCTTTTTCTCAATATCCCAACATCTATTAGAAATTATTACTAGGACGAAAACACGTTCATTAGTTAACACTTACTCTTCAGCTATATCATCATTATTAGATAACTTACTGGAGAGGAAAAAAATACATGAAGGAATCTCTTTAATCGGATCTCTCTGCTCACAGCATCCTTTTCACTTTTAGATGTCAAATACAGCAACAGCTGCTTCACAAATCCACTATGCTGGATTTCAAAGGATGAAACGTCTGACTCTGAGACTATGCTACGGATTTCTACAAGGCACTCAGCTCCACCGTCCACCTGCAAGAGTTGGGAACATATTTCTGCATTGGTTTAAACACTACTTACTAAATGCACAGTTCACATTTCCCCAGAAGGAATGCAATACATTCTCAATGCTTAACCATTACCCTAACTATAATGTTTATTAAAAGGCGGGGGGGGGGGCATGCGGCATGCCAAGATGCCAAGACTCATAGAACATCTTGGTTGTACTCATAGTACAACTAGGATCTGACACACAGATACATGAAAGAATGCTAAGTATCTCATAATGCAAACTTGGCATCTGTAACATATACAAAAATCTACATGTTGCAGATATAGTTGTGTGCGTGTGGGTAGACAGCACAATCAAGAACAAGGCGCCAGGTACGGAGGTGCATGCCACCAACCCTAGCACTCAGGATGCAAGGCAGGAAGATGATGACAGTTCCAGGATGGCCTGTACTACACGGTCAGATCTTGTCTCAAAAAGCCAAAAAGAGGGCTGGGGATATAGCTCAGTGGAATAAGCGCTTGCCTAGCAAGCGCAGGGTCCTGAGTTCGATCCCCAGTACCGCAAAAAAAAAAAAAAAAAAAACTTGTGAAAAAGCCAAAAAGAAAAAAAGGAAAAAGAAAAGCAAGAATATACATGAAACAAGAAGGGGCTATAACATAGCATCAGAATGACAGATGAATTCAGAAACCAAGATGAGGGCCAGGGAGATAGCTCAGCAGCACAGCACCTGCCTAGCAAGCACATGTGACTGTCAGTTGAAGCATTTAAAGCCTTAATTACATGGACAAATTTTCTGGAAAACAGGAGCCAAAATTACTCAAGGTGCATCCAAAGCAAAACTATAAATAATAAAAACTAAGAATCAGGTGACAAAGACTATTAAACCTCTGCCCTCATGTACCAAGACCCCACTCTGGAGAGGAGTGGGCGGAGGCCCAGCGACTCTGCTGCCTACAGGTGAAGAGGGTGCAGAGCAGACGTGTACTCGAGGGGCATTTCTGAAATCTCTCCGTTTGTCAAAATGGAAGGGATGTGGTGAAAACGTAACAAGGATGAGACTTCTAGTACATTTAACAAAAATGAGGAACCATGACACTCAATGGACATCTAAAAGAACTGACAGTACCAAAGCACGTGTTTGGCTAAAAAGCTCATCTAGGACAGCTAAGCGCACGCACAGTCCCGGCGGCAGCGGCGGGAACAGGAAGCACACTGGGGAGGCACTGGGCGGCGTACCTGGACGTGGAGCTGCTCGGTCGCAGCACAAAGTCTCTGAAGCACGTTGAGGGCAGGGTTGCTCCCGTCCATGTTCTCAGAGCTGAAGTAACGCTCCACAAATTTATGCGCCTGCTCCTTAATCCATCCTTTAATTTTTTCTCTATAAGAAGGAAAAAGATGTTACAAAGTCTCAGTATGCCCAGAAAGGATCTCAAATTATGTCCCTAATCAGTCTTAAAGCTTAAAACCCACTCTGGGTCATACTTATCAATGAATTCAGACTTTCATATGAACCAAACTGTTTCATTTAAAAATGGATTATGATGTACCTAAAGAATTTTGGGGGTTCTTAAAATACACTTGAGGTTACTACATGAAGGGTAAACAAGGTATTGTCTCAGGACCCTAAAATATATGTTTCCTAAATGTTCACCCAAAAGCAATTTTACATAATTTGTTTCTTCCAAAGTGCAGACATATCTGCCTTGCCCTTTATTTGCATCCCCAAGGGAACAGAAGTAAAGAACTATACCTAAGAAACATGTCATTGTTAGGTGTACTGCTGCGATACATGAGACCTGGCTGTTGTGACAGTAGTTTCAGAAATACATTTCTTATTTTCACCATCAAAAAGTCATAAAGACATCATTTGATTTTTTAAAAACTTTTTTTGTGTGTGTGGTACTGGGGATCGAACTCAGGACCCTGCACTTGCCAAGCAGGTGCTTATTCCACTGAGCTATATCCCCAGCCCTAAAAATTTCTTCTATGTAAAAACAACCCTTGTTGGTATTCTACAGAGAGTCCCTCCTCCCCCAAAACAATAAACATAAAATAGCAAAAGAAACTCCTAAGGATTTTAAAAGCTATAAATTGGTGTCAAATTGTTTAGCAAGTCCTAAAATAAGGTTCTCTAAAATCCGTAAGTTCCACTGAAATGGGAAAAAAAGTTTATCACAGAAGTATGTGTGTGGATGAGAAATGCCAGTCTTTCCTTGTCCAGAAGAAAACAGAGGGAGGTTCCACAGGAAACATAATTTGTTTGGTTTTAAGTATGTATGACTCTTAGTTAGAAATGGTGAACAGAATTTTACAATTCAGGACTGACACTCAGGACAACGCCAACTAGACTAGACTTCTGGGAACAAATTAAAAGTTGCCTGTGCATTCATGTATAAATGTGCTGAGTGCCACATGGGTTTTCTGATAAAGAACAGAAGCAATACAGACTCCCCCACTTCACCTATTATTGGATATGGTGTCCTTCGAGGCAGCCCTGGCCAGACCACTGACTCCTGCAGTGCGTGCCGGCTCAATATTGTTGCTGTTGGACTGCGCGCTTAACCTTCCCCATGTTTTTGGATTCAGGCTTGCCAGGAAAGAAGACTTAGGTGACTGAGTAGTGGTGGGGCTTTTAGCTAGGAAAAGTAAAAAAGAACTACAATTAAATCACTAATACATGAAAAATCAAAGGAATTTAAAATTCAGAATTTTACTAGTTAATTAACTGAAGAACCAACAACACTGGGTCTTCCAGAAACTTAGGTATAATGCTACCGCCTTTCACTGTACTCCCCCCCACCAATAACTTTATCAAAGGAATTACCTTGATTGTCTACTTTGTCATCATCTCTTGGAGGTGAGTACTTTGGCCTTCTTGGCCCTCGTTTTGGCAGTCGTTTTCTCTTTAGAACATCACTTAATCGACTATCACATGGGAAAATATGAAATTTAGTAATTACACTTGAAACCAGGCTAAAGGGCAGAAACGAGTTACAAAAAATATTAGAACAGGGTAGTTCTCTTTTAGTGACCATTTAATGCTGACTCTGTGCCAGTGATTTTTCGGGTATACTCACACAGGAAATGAATAACAACCAGAATAAAAGTGTCTGATTAATCCTCCATGTGTTCAACTCTATTATACAACGTAGTACATACAATACACGAGACAGGGCTAGGGATATAGCTCTGTGGCATAAGCACCTGCCTGGCAAGTGCAAGGTCCTGAGTTTGATCCCCAGTACTGCCCCCCCCAAAAAAACCCTGAAACAAATGTTATGGTCTATAGCTAGATGTCCCCCCAAAGCCTCCTGCACTCACAGGTGGGGCTTGGGGAGATGACTGGATCATATGGGTATGGTGCTCAGTGGATTGGTCCACTGATGAATTTGTAGCTGCCTTGCTGTGAGGTGGAACATGGTGGGAAGAGGTGAGTGACTTGGAGTGGCCTAGAAGGGTGTATTTCCTCCTTGCACTTCTTTTAACCTCTCTCTACTCCCTGCCACCATGCCATGAGCTGTTTCTCCTCTGCCAAGCTGCCCTGCCTAGAGTCAGCTGACTACAGACGGAAATCTTTATGAACTGTGAGCCAAAATAAATCTTTCCTTCTTTAAATTGTGGGTAGTGGGTACTGTGGTCTCAGCGACAAGGAAGTAATTAAGACAACAAATGTAGATAAAAAAAGCCAAACAGTTAAGAACTCGATAATCACCAACTAGAAAGAATATGTAAAATGTAAGTGCTAAATCTCTCCCCTAACTTACATGGCCCTTATTGTTCAGACTATCAAAATACTCTCCTATCTGCTTATAATATTTTCTCCAAGTAACTTCATGGCGTAAAATCAACAATAATACACTAAATGAATGCTTTCATAAACACTTTTGTGATTTTTTAAAAAATCTGCATGTAAATCTAGTATTGTGTAAGTAATATTACTTTAATTAAAACCATAAATTAAACTGTTTATAGGTCATATGCTTAATAATGCTAGCAAGAATTTGAAACAACAGTTGATTCTTAGGATAACAAAGTTAAGTAAGATATAAAAGATGCAAAATGCTTTGATTAATTTAGTCACTGAAATACAACTGAAAAAATTTGGAGAAAGTCTTCCAACATCTGACATTTCTGTGACAGAAATCTATTTAATGTTCAAATGTACCTGACAATGAGGACAAATGGATCTTGGAAAGATAAACTAAAACCTCAACAATTTCTGCTTTAAAAATATGAACATACCACTTGAAATATGGAACCACTTGAAATACAGAATCACTTAAAACTCTGGGGAAAAAAGTATTTTCTGTAGTGCTGGATACTGAACCCAGAGCCTCAGGAATGCCAAGCAAGTGCTCTACTCATGGGTTACATCTTTAGCTCCAAAACTGTGAAAGTGAAGAGAAAGATCCTTTCTTTTCTTAGTTCTATATTCTAGAACTAATTTTTAACTCCAACTGGCTCAGAAATGCCACATTTGCCTGTGCTATGCACCATACACTGAAATTCCCTGAGCCTCTATGATGCCTCAGACACCATGCCTATACTGTATAGCAAAACCGCGCAGTAACTTAAGTGTTACTGTAGCCAGTGAGAAGAAGGGACAGGAAAGCTGGATGGGCAAAGAACAGTTAAGTGCAACCAGCTGTGAGGGCACATACCCGTAATCCTAACGCATGAGCGTCTGAGACAAAACAAGTATCGAACTACATAGCAAGACCCTATCACTGTGAAGAGCCCTCACTATTCTCCAGGCCCTACTCTTCTCAAACTTAGCTGCTAACAAATACCACCTACATGCAGTGGTTTCCCCTAAAACAACAATCGCTGGGTCCTAAGTCCCAGGTTGCTGCAAGCTCTGGAACTGCCCATTTGTACTTAAGCTAGAATGAGTGCCTGCCATCCAGTGGCACCACAAGCAGCATCCCAGAACCCCACCCCACCACACCCCACCATCAGTCTGGCTAGAGGAAGACAGTGCTTACAAGATTTAATTTTTGGAACCCACTCAATACTACTTTTCCCCAAAACCTGTTTTTCAGTTTAAAAGGTCAAAATGCACTATGGTACTAACTATATTATAAATCTTACTACTGTATCTGGTTCATTACACACTGACTCATGTAGCAATACTCACATTCCTAACATTAAAGAAATGAGTATTTTTTGAGTGTGATCCAAATCTAACATTATGAAAACCAATATGAGGTTTTGATGACATAACAACACAGTATAACAGAAATGAACAACTGTTAAGTAGGTGAAAGTAGGGACTATGATTAAGAATTTTTTCATTTGTTAAGGCAGAGCAAAGTATATGTTCCCATTTGACAGATAAATGGGAAAGCAGATTTCTCTGCCTTGTTTACCATTTCTACTTTATAATACTGTTGACTGTATCAATAGCTGGATGTCTCAAAAGTAGTACATATGCAGCAATGCAGTAAGTAATCACACAGTTATGGAATCAGAAGCAAAAGCTAAAGCCCCACATCCATGATGTTCAAACAACTAATGTTTCTGAGCCTTAGTCCCCTTGCATGGCAGTGGGAAGAGCATGTATGTCTGCTATTTCCAAAGCAAGGCCCAATACAGCACGTTTCCAAGAGCGCTTTCTACTTCCCGTGAGACACTTAACAAAAGAAGAAAAGTTATGAAACATGCACACTTTCTGAAACGCTAACCATTTCAGTCCCTCTATTTGAGCCTCAAGTACCAAACCAGAACTAAAAGCCACAGTAAAACTTTCACTTACCCTTGAGGGCTGAGATCTAAAGAATCCTCTCTGCTGTGCTGCAAGCTGGGGGATCCCAAATCAGCCCCAGCATTAGTGGCAGATGGGGCTGTTCCACTGCTGACTGGCGTCGTAGACCCCAAGGATCCTGACCCATTTGTACATGCCTTTGGTGGACTTGTCAACAAAGACTCTGATTCTGCTAAATGTTTTACTTGATGCATTACGCCTTTATAGCAACAAGGATGAGAATGAGTCAGTTTCAGCCCTGAGTGAGGACGGCCTCCCCACCATTACAAACATCCTTAAATGCTAACCCAATGACTTAAAAACATCTGACAAATGGGAGGTAATGGGTTTAGAAACCAGAGATTTCAATTTGACTCCAATCAGAAAATTTAAAAGGAAAATTCAAAATTAAAGAAAGATATTTACATTGAATGTCTTCTCATCTTCAAAAGCAGACCATATAGAACATAGGAGGGTTATAAATCCTTTTTAAAGTTCAGAACAACCATTATAAAAACAACACTCACAATTACAAAAACCAATTCATCTTATAGTGTGACAGTCAGAGGAGGAAAAAGGCCTACTTAACTTCAAGTTCCAGAAGGAGACAAGATCATAGTAATAGTGCTGCCCACAAGAGCTACTTAAAAATGACTGTCATATTCTTGGAAAGACAGAGGGCTAAATTGTGACTCGTGAGAAGGGGTTCTTATCTGAGTTATGACACAGAAAAGTATATACATGGGAAGGGGGTGGGGAGTCCTAAAGAAAGCCTGTATCCATGCAACTCTGGATAAATGTATATGAATGAATGTGCATATATTCACATTTTGCTGGTGAAGAATCCAGAGCTTCCATAAAATTGTTTGAGGAAAAAATAAGTCAGAGTGAATTTAAAAATGTAGGCACTTTTTCCACAAATATTACTCAATGTATTTATACGCCAGGACGTGCCAGGTATGGTACTACAGATAGAGCAACCGACAACATAAATAAACTGAGGGACTTGTTAACAAGGGGGATAGATAGATTTTTCAAGAAATTATAATAAAGAGCAATATAGTTATGAAAGAGAAAATATAATATAGTTGGAGAACCTCACTGACACGGAAAGAAAAGCAAGAAGTGACATGCACACTGAAATCTGAAAGAGCAGTAGGACTTAACTAACCAGATGCAAAGTGACCAATTAGGACTTCCATAAAGGTCATCATGTACATACATGGTTACAGAAATAATTTGACAGTGGGAAACACAATTTGATGCAATAGTTGTTTTTAGAAGAGTAAGAGAAGTATCACTATGCTTCCAAATCAAGAAAGTAGGAGCTGGGGGTACAGATCAGTGGCATAAGCGCCTGCCTAGCAAGCGCAAGGTCCTGAGTTCAATCCCCAGTACCGCAAAAAAAAAAAAAAAAAAACCAAAGAAAATGTTTTGGGCTGGGGATATAGCTCAGTGGAATAAGCGCTTGCTTAGCAAGCGCAGGGTCCTGAGTTCGATCCCCAGTACCACAAAAAAAAAAAAAGTAAACCTCAAGAAGATTAACAATACAGAACAACAAACTATATGATAATCTGTAACTGTCAAATATTTCTATATACCTAACTTGCTTACCGTTGTTACCTTTGGCTAATGAAAAAATTGTGCTTTATATTTAATATAAATATGTACTGCTGGATTTTTAAAAACAGTGTTCCTTGAAGAACACTAATTTTAAATAGTGAAAACCTCTTTCCACTTTCTTTAGTATTATATTGGTATGTCTATTACATTCTCAAGATGTGAAGTGATTAAGAACACAGCCTAAGAAAAGGTCATCAAAGGAATAAAAAAAGATAATATGCCATGAAAATTAAGATTTGTTTGTATAATAGGAGGTAAAACTAATAATTAGCTGAGAAGAAAATTGTTATTTCTCTTATCCATTTAAATGAGTATCCTAAAGGACCAAAAGAACCATGAAAAGGACTCTGCAAAGAAAGAACTTCTTAATCAATTAATTAATATTATGACAATTAATGTCTGAAGTCTTAAAGACAAGTGTAAAACTACCATGTCCCCTACGTTGATTCTGACATTCAAATGCCTCAATTTGAGGAGCTAGACAAACTACATTCTGAAAGCTTATTCCAATCCTTAAAATATCCCATTATTTACACAATAAAGATATAATAAATCCTTTAAGGCAAGGATTGTGCTAGTGTACTATTATGATTTAAGGAGAAAAGTAACAACTGACTTTCTGAAAGAATCGCCTGCCTCTGGACTGGAGTATGGAAACACTCACTTCACTCAAACGTACTAAGTGTTCATTAGTAACAGTGACTGGCACACACCCTGCGTTTATATATATGAATATAATATAAGGGTATACTTGACATAAAGCATGTGAAGGTCTGATATTTAAAAAGCGGTTCATATTCTGTATATTTTTATTTCTATTTACTGTACCAAATGATTATTATCAAGAATAGCATTACCTTCTCTTCTGAAGTAAACACTGAAAATATCAGGTAACTTCTGCATTAAGATCTCTGCCATCTGGAGGGCTCCAACTACTATCTTCAGGTCTTGGCTTGACAGCATGGAAGCGATGTGACTAAAAATGAAAGCATTTATAGATAAAGATTTGCCTGAATTTGGTGAATTTTTTTTTTTGGCCATTCTATTTTAAATTTAAGAATAAAATACTTTCATTGAGAAACCACTCTAACAAATTTTTTTCTTAAATTCTCTACTTTCATATTTTGTTTTTATTAAAGCTTTCTTATTAATATAAACAGACAAAAAGTGGCCCAAGATACTTGGCACCACCGTATACATTTTCTGTTTTCTGTATCATGACGGGACATTTATGAAATTACATGACAAGTAATTTTTTTGAATTTCTAAAATGTTTTTACATTTTCATGTAATGAAAGTTAACACACCTTGAAACAGCATGATTCTTCAGAACATCCTTAAGAAGTTCAGCATCCGCAAAATAAATTATCCTAAGAATTGCTCTAAGGCACTTATGTCTGACTGCAGGTCCTGCTGAGGAACTATACACTTCATAGAGAACACCAAATAACGTCTTAATGAAAGACTTAGCCAGTTCCGGATCCTCTTTCATAAGCTGTGCTCGAGCATCATCCTTCTTTAACTCTGAATATCCACCTGTCATAAAACATGTACAGTTGTGAAGGCACTGACTTCAGAAACACAACAAACTGCATATTCAAGTCACGTAGTTACTTATAATGTTATTAAAATTTTTGCATTATAAAACTTTTTAAATTGTAGAATTATCTACAAACTAAAGGCAGCATTAGACAAAATTTAGAAAATTATGGCCATGAGGCAAGAGGATAGCCACAAGTTTAAGGCCAGCCTGGACTACACAGTGACACCTTGTCTCAAAAAAAAAACAAAAAAGAAAATTATGGCCAGCGGAACACAACAAATTACCAAACCATGCTTCTTTATTTTACTAATATACATTCAGCAAAATACTGGGGCATTTTAATAGTAACCCACTAAAATACTAGTAAGAAATAATTAGCGTTCAAGAAGCAGTGAGAGGGCCAGGCACTCTGATGATAGCAGAGCACTTGCTTAGCCTGCTTAAGGCCTTGGGATCCTTCCCAGCACCAGGGAGAGAGAGGGGAAGGGGAGACAGGGAAAAAGAGGAAGAAAGAAAGAAACGGCAGTATTTAGCTAAAAACTATGTAAAATGGATAATGTAATTTTGCCACTTTGCTTAGAGCACATAGGTAGAAAGGAAAGGCAAATGATGAAAGCTGTAACCCAAAAGCGGCAAAAGATGGAACAAAACCCAGCCCGCCTACTACTTGGGTTTGTAAGTAAAACCAAACAAGAACACAACCATGCGCATTTGTTTCCATGCAGTATGTGGCTGCCTCAGCACTACAGTAACAGTGCTTGAGCAGAAACAGCTGCCTACAGAGCTTAAAATATTTACGACTGGGTCTGTTTCAGAAAAAAAAAATTGCTGGTCACAGTATTGTAGATGATAGGTGTAAATGCAATAGACTGAATCTTAAAGGGGGGGATGCCAGAAACCTGGAAAACAATCACTGCCATCTGTTTGTAGTTAAAAGCAGTTTGGCAAGAGGTATAAAATACAGTGTTTGGAAAGCACTGATCTGATGGGGTGGATGAGTCTAAATAAAGGTAGACCAAGGTTTCACTAGGGTCAGATGAACATCTGAATTAGCCCATTCTAAATGGAGTCCGAGGAACGCAGACATAGAAAAACTGGGAAGGACACCAGTTCAGTGATACTGGCTCCCTCACTGATGAAGGTAAATGACTTTTAAAAGAGCTTATGCAGCTGTCTTAAGCTTAACAAGGATACTCAATGAACCAATTATTTATTATGTAAACAAAATATGACACAATGGTATAGCATTATTTTGACTCAAAAAGCACTTACTAGTGTTAGTATTGGCTAAGGGGTTAGGTTTTCTCTGAATGGCACGTGCTGTTCCCGTGTCCTCATTGATTTGCTGCATAGAATTAAAATCAATAGTATAAACTCGTCCCAGAGTGGACAAGCTTATCTCATCCTCACCGACCTGATGGGCTGCCTGAGAGCAAAGAGAGAGAAACCTTGAATTTAAACATGGAGAAATTAATTACCATAAAACACAGTGGGGACCCTCTACACATGCTATCTTACATGTTAACTTCATCAGGCCTTAGATAAAATAACAGAATATATAAAAGCTAATACTGTAGGTACGGCACAATTCATTCACAACAAATCATTTTTAATTAAAAATATATACCTAAGGCCCTAGCAGGCACCCTGAAACAAGTGCAGATAAAATTCTAATGCAGTACCCTGCCATATACCATCACTGACATGAAGACGCCATTAGCATATTAAGGAAGCTTTTAACACACTGCTGAGAGAAGGAAGGCTGTTACCCATAACCACATTGTTCTAATTCTTAAATTAGAAATATTTGTATGATGAATTCTTAGTTACCCACCAAAATCTTCCTCTGAACAAAAAGATTTTACAATGCTGTCCTTAAAACACACCTTACACCTAAGGGCTGCACTACGACTAAAAGGAGCACAACTAAAACTAAGAGACTGATGCCGCGGGGCACGGATTACACTGAACACCGTACGGTTTCAGGCAGCCTAGAAGACACAATGCTCACTCTCGGCACAGAGTGCAGCCTAAGCAGGAACTCCCAGGGTACTGGAAGCAAGGACTGCTGGGAATACAAGAAAGCTAACAGTCAAGATGGCATTATCACGAAAATGCTTTTTGAAAAAAGAAACTACTTACTAGAACAGATTAAGACCATTAGCGGGTACAGCCTACTTGTATACTAAAGCAACAATCCACAAAAGACCAAAGTTAGCATCCATGTAAAAGTGGGCTGGCTCTAAATTTAGATTTCTTCACAATTATGTCTTGATTTCCTAAGTTGAGGCTTTAAAATTTTTTCAAACCTTCACGTTCAGAAACTGGAAGGTATTTTTAAGGAGGAATGTCTATTCCAGACATGTGATGTTGTAAGAGAATTCTAACATCAAAGGTTGAAATTAGAGTAAAATTTGTAAGTATCTTACATATTAAAAACATTAGTAAATGATGCATTGCATTTCAAATAATGTAATATTCCTAAGGTAGACCAAATGATTCGAGAATTTCTAAAAGTATTTCAGTGCAAAGGTATTAAGTATGGAAATAAAAATAATACAGGCATGGTGGTATATGCCTGGAATCCTAGCTACTCAGGAGGCTGAGGCAAGAAGATAACAAACTGGAGGCCAGCCTAGATGATTTAGCAAGACTATGTATCAAAATAAAAAGGGCTGGAGACGCAGCCTGGCACTGGAGCGTGCACTTGACATGTGTGAGGGCCTGGGTACAATGCCCAGTCGGTTTAAAAAAAAAAAAAAAAAAATCACAAAATATCCATCAGGGACAATCACTATTAACATTTTGATATATTTCTTTCTTTCTTTCATTATTCTTTATCTTACTTTACCAAGTATGCAAAATATTTACATAATTTTGTGTATCATGTTTTCGTAATTCTTATGAAAAATTTTCCATTAATAACCAAAGTGTATACAAAGCTACGGACAAATCATAATTTCCTTATCAGTAACCCAGAGGTAGATGTTTGTTTTCATTTTTGCTACTAAAAATTACTGAGAAGTATGCAAATCTTTGCTTTGAAGAGGGCTCCATTTGGATTGAAGTAGGTTGATAGGTTCTAAAAACACAGCCTAACTCCTCCAATGTTTCCTTTCGGAAAGGAGGAAACTAAGGAACACAGAACTGAAATCACTTGCTCCAAGTCAATCAGGTAGTGAGCAGCAGAAGCAGGACTAGAACATCACTGTTTTCTGACCTGAACAGAAATGAGGACCTTGTTCTCAGGAGACAAAACAAGAGAATCTTGAGTTAATTCAAAATGAGCACACCATAGTACACACACCCACCTCCCCATTCCATCCCTACACCCACACGCCACCAAGAAAAACACATTTAAACGGTACGATGAAACTACTACCTCAATGATCCGGCTGTCAATCCTGTTATAGGGATGCCACAGGCCCCGGTCATCGCGCCACTGCCATATTGCACCATCTGTGTTCTGTGCGTTTCCCTTCTTCAACATGGTATCGACGGCAAAAATGCCTTCTTTTGGTAAACACGGCATAAGTTCACTGAAAACAAAAAGCGTGATTATTTTAGAAAGCAGCTTCTTAAACTAGTAGTAAATGTTAGGTCATTAAGATAAAATTACTTCAGACAAACCACAATTATTATCGCCTCATCTTTACCAAATCAGAGATGTCAGTTCATACAGCTCTTGAGGACTTCGTGGAACAAGATCAATCTGTTCCTGACAACTTCCATTGGAGGCACCACACAGGAGGAAGTGAAGTGTTTCTGCAATATCTGTAAAGCCAGCAATAAAAAACAAAGGACTATGAAACTAGTGTAATACCTTATTTAAGAGGGCAAGTCCCTAGTTGGAAAAACAATCATCATTACTTTCTTATAAAAGGCAGGGAAACTAAAGTAAAAATATCAAAATTAGACAAATAAAAACCTGAGATGAAATCCAGGTAGATTTTAGTAAGTTCTTTCTGGGGACTTCACTCAAGTCTAAAACTTCTAGCTCAATTCCTTACTGTGATTCCATCCGTCTCAATCCTCACCGCTCAATAATCTTTATCACTTTCCTTGAGAAACACACAGCCATATGCAAAAGTGTATGTATCCATATACTTGTCACTGATCCAAAAAATATTAACATGAGTAGCACTTGAAAACACTGTCCCAACACACAGTGTACACTAACTTTTTTGTGTGGTGCGGAATCGAAACCAGGGCCTTGAATACGCTTATACTGAGCTATTGCAACAGCTCGATATTTTTCTTCATTAATCCTATGTTATTAAGCAGTATCTCTACTTGCTTGGCTTATGTTGACTTTACTTATTTATGAAAAGTAAGCTATTTTTCTTGTCTAAAGTAATAAAATAGCACTTACTTTGCTTCATAAGTTGAACAGCTAACGTCGGACAGTTGGAACACATCAGAGAAAACATGCGGACCACCATTATAAACATCCCAGAACTTAAAACTGGTGGCGTCACTACCAACAGTTGTTGAACATTTGTAAGGAGATCTTTAGAGGCCACCTGCTGAAGTAAATTCTTCATAAACACAAGAAAAAAGAAATCGTTAACACTGTGATTTAGCAGTTCAAACGTTTTATAAAAATAAATAAAGACAAGTGCTTACCTCCTCATGTTGGAAGTTGTCCACTAGACGAGCAAAACAAAGGCAAGTGCTCTCTACTGACTTTTTGTCCTGTGTTTTAAGAGGGAAAATGGGTTTACTCATACAAAGCCTGTGAGCAGTCACACACACCACTGTCTGCGCTTCTTCCTGAGCTCGAGTTCTTTAAGGCAACTTCCATTAGTGACTGTGATCTTTGCAAATGTAAATGCGCTTACACAAAGCAGAGCCAGTAATTATCAAAATTTCAAAGCTAAGAGAGTCATACTCTATAGAGAACAGCCTCTCTCCTCTATAAAAGCTCTAAAAAATGAAAGCAAACACACAGAACAGATACTGTACTTAAAAGTAAATTTTCTACTTTGTTTTAGAAGTATTCTAAATTAGAATTTAAATATATACACTCTGTGGTTAAGTATAAACATGTGAACCAAGGGGCACAGGGACTTGAGTATCCAACAATTTTGGAATCCGTGTGTGTGTGTGCGCTCTCGCGCGCACACGTGAACACACACACCGCAGCGGGTGATGACAGTGGTGAAGTTGCCCCACAAGCAATCCATTGTGAACACCAGCAGATGACTACAATAATGTCAAACAAATCCTGTACACATAGAGCACAAATATTCACTATTAAAACAACCTAGACATATTCACTAGAAACCAAAAAAAGAGTGGCTATAAAAAAGTTTTCCATTCACTATAAAAACAGAGTAGACTCACTGAGAAAACATTAGTAACAGTAAGGGAATAACATCTTATTGACTTTACCGGTGTTTTGATTTTGTTTTTTCCTAATTTATAATGCAGTTCATATCTAAAACCTAGATTTGCTGTCACAAAAATAAGTACTATAGAAACCCCACAGGAGTGATTGATAGCAAACTTTTTAGAGCTTTTAATGATACAGTCTGCTGTGGCATACATGCCACAGGTTCACCTCTGTTGCATCACATTAAGTCTAGAAAGAATGCTACAAAGTAGTACCCAATTTCTCTGATTCATATACTTCATTTCTCAAAGAAGGGTATCATTTCTGTCAACCACTCTCACCAAGTGATACTGGGGTTTGAACCCAGGGTTTTGACAGTGAACTGTATCTGCAGTCTATTTTTTATTTTGAGACAACATCTCATCAAATCAACCAGGATAGGCTTGAACTCAGGATCCTCCTGCAGAGTGTGGGAATGACAAGCCACCAAGCCCGGCTCATTTTTAAAGTAACCTAAACAAATGAATGACACTACTCTGTCTTGATCATTTTAAAAGCAAAATACTCGCGAGTGAGTTAATCAGTACTATTTTATCCATCTTATATAAATCCCTTACTTACTCAAATATATTTTATGTACACAATTTGTGCAAGTTTTTAAGCATGCTTTGTAAAGGTGATTTTAATGCTAGATATTAAAAACAGCTTTAGCAATATTATCAATACTGTAAAACATTAATTCAGTGCTTTTGTTCTGGTGGTGGTGGGAGTCAAACCTAGGACCTCATGCAACCAGGCCCAGAACATTTCTGTTAAAAAAAAGAAAAATCCAGCTTCTCTATAGCCTTAACTTTATCTCATGATCCATTTTCCATCACCAATTGCAGAGAAAACTTTTTCAAACCTCACCACTAACTCCAATCCAATGATGTTACCTGCTACACAAATGCTCTTGTTCTTTGCCAAACCCAGAGTGCAGTCCACACTTCTCCTTCCTATGGGGGACACAGTCTCCTTTCTCTGCCGGTATTAACCCACATCCTCCAGCTCCCATTGGTCTACTCTAATGTCTTCCAAGACAAAGTAATCTTTCCAAAAGAAATTCTGATTATACCACATTGAATGTTTTTTCCAACAACAAATTTATCCCTTAATGTCAAAGTAATTAAAGATATCAAACATAGGAATTACTGTTCACTTGGGCATACGCACCAAAATAGTATAAAATAAAGCCGGGTGTGGTGGCACACGCCTGTAATCCCAGCACTCAGGAGGGTGAGCAGGAGGATCTCTGTGAGTTCAAGGCCACCCTGGCCTAAATAATGAGTTCAAGGCCAGCCTGAACTATGTAGCGAGACCCTGTCTCAAAAAAAGACAAAATAACAACAACAACAAAAGAAACGTAACAAAATAGTATAAAATAGCTACTATGTCATACAGCTGGATAAGGATCAGAGCACCTCCATTTATGACATCCTGATAGAAGATTTTTTAAGACACTAGTTAAGAAGCCATAATTCTCTACATAATGATATACACACAGATTCATATTACCTGATGGGTTAGCCTTTGGGTAAGCAATGGGAGGGAATCTGCCACAAAATGAAATTCATCTGGCGTGATACTCTGGCAACAATTGGCTGCAATTGCTAGTGCATTTCTTTGGGCATTTATGCTGAAGAATTCGAGATACAGCAAGCAGTCTGCCAAACCACCCTAAAATACAGAAAACTGTTAAGGTGAAGAAAATTCCTACATCAGACATTGATAATAACAAAAAATTTACTGAAATTCTAACATTTAACATGGGAAACAAATGCATCTTATAGAGACTTCAATCACGGAAATGGTACAAACGTCATTTAAAATCCAATGTTAAATGTGACCTGGTTCTTCAGTAACAACACGTACCGCCTGCAGAATGGCTTTACTGTGTCTCCGTGACAACATCTCCAAGGCAGTCAGGGCCTGCTCTGCCACATCAATACACTGAATAATTTGCAGCTAGGAATACAGAAATAGGTAACCTAAGGTTAACAATAAATTCTTTTTCCAGTAGTTTACTTTCTATATGACTAACATTTTCTCTGATTTCCTCAATCTATACTTCTTACTATTAAGAAATCCACCACAGAAAAATGTGTAACTGATGAGCTAAGGCTATAATGTACAAGATACTAACAGTTTCCTCCCAACTACTTAGCTCTTTTTTGCAGTACTTAAAAATGTATTTAACATAGAAAATAAATCTTCATATACTCATCTGATGAATTTTAATACAAGAAACTTTAAATATTAGGTTTTAAACTTTATACTATATTTTGAATCTGATAAATTTTACTGCACATAAAGAAAAACATCTATAATCCATTAAAAGCCTGTAACACAGACAGAAGACTTACTACCTATGCAAACTATACAAGAAAACTTCCTTTCTCATTTATATCCTGAGCAAGGCACTCACTGGGATGTTTTCTAAAAATTAAATTTTTAATCAAATGCTTTAAGTTGCTTTCTAAAAGGTATGATATTAATGTACTGATTGCTATTATTAAAAATTGCAAAACTGGGCTGATTTTATAAATGATTTATTAGATTTAGCTTTAAACTACTGGTCCACAGCACATAGTATTTTCTTGGAATCATGGCTTAAAAAATATACTTTAGGGGCTGAGAATGTATATGTCTAGCACAGACAAGACCCTCAGTTCAATTCCCAGCATTGCAAATAATTTTTTAAAACACTTATGACTTAAATGATAGATCAAGAGTTCAAAAGCTGACTCATCAGGTCTACGTCTGAACAAGCTGGGCAAAGCACAGCAAGAGCACCTTCTCTAGGAAGACAGGGATCGCATCCACCACAACCGCGGACGACCGGGGGAGCGCCTCCATCATGTACGTCAGGGCTCGGCACGCATGGTTCATCTAAAGCAAGAGGAGTTTTACTCACAAAAACTCAAAATTAAAATGTGGACTGTTTTTAATAATACAGTATGTACTTACAATATCGAAATTATGCTCCATTTGCAGTAATGTTATCTGTTACAAAGATAACAAAGGTATTAGAAGCTACGTTCACACAGAAAGGCCCTAGAGATACGCCTTTTATTTCAGAGAAGTTAAAATATTATTCAAGACTCTTACCATACAAAAATGACATCAAAAGAAAACCAAGCAGACATATACAAGCAATGACTATATTTAGGACGGCATTTATGACTCAACAGTACCTGACTTGAGGGTGTTGCCCGGTCAAAACCAAATACTTCCTGTTTCTAGTGTTCCATTTGGTGGCTCTAAACTCCTTCACATGCCTATTAATGTATCCCTGAGGACTTCTCAGTGTCAACCAGTGTTTGCTATGTAAGTGCACAGGGTCAGCAAGGAAAAACTACAGAATTAACTCTTATGAAAAGGCTTCTCTGAGAGATTAAGTACTACTTAATTTAGCTGAAATTTTAGGACAAGACTGGTAAAAGAAACTATGCACTACTTAAAACAAAACTAATGTATTTCTTCCACACATGAATAATCCTAAATATCTGATTTCTTGTGTGTGTGGGAAAGATCTTAAATGGATTTCCACAATGCTTTTCAAATGAAGGAATGACAAACAGCTGGAAGTATACAGTCCATCTTCCTGAAGCAGCTGAGTCACAAAAGAAATTTCCTCTTTCAAAGGGAAAAGTCATTTCCTGTCTTCCAGTGAGACAGAAAATTTTAAATGTACTCAAATTAAATGATAAAATATCCTCAAATTAAATCTCTAACTATGGTAACAGACATCAGATATTCTACTCCAGATAAAATACTCTGATATACCACATGTCCTGAGGAAAAAATATGGTAAGAATTGCTGCAGTCAGATTTCCTTATATCCAAACTATTTGTGCCTGCAATTCCAGTACTTGAGGGGCTGAGGCAAGAGGATGGTTGCAAGTTCAAGGCCAGCCTTAACTGCACAGTGAGACCCTGTATCAAAAGACCAAGAAAAAAGAACCCCACTATTTGTGGGCCACATGTATATGGTAATGAATAGATACTATATTTAATTGTGATAAAAGATAAATCTGGACAACTCATTAACGACAACCAGTATTAACAGCACAATCTCACTTATGGAAGTCAAATTAAGTACTTAAACCTAAGCAACAACCAGTAAATTAAATAAGGTGGGTTATGTGTCACCATTCCGGCCTATACTTAATGGTTTATCTAACAAAAACTACATTTTAACTATGGGTGGTTCACAGTAAGCCCAGTTCTTTATTGCTATTAATTTTAAATGAACAAACAAGAGAAAGATTCTAATACAAGTCATGGAAACCAAATCAGCCATGTGAGAATGGTCATAACAGGCAAAAATTTGAAGTAAAAAGGCTAACACTGCTTTCATGAAATACACAAAATAGCATGTAAATGTTTTACTATAATAAAACTACTATGATTTGAAAACTGGCTTCTAATATCAAGGGCTGAGTGGCAAAAAGGGAAAAATTTGGCTCTTTATCAACCCCTGCCAGAGCCATGCTTATTCAACAAGAAAGAAACGGGAGGCAGGTCCTGATGGATTTACTGCCACATTCTCTTACGAACTTCAGGGAAGATCTAATGCCAGTAATTCCTCAAGTACTTTAATAAAATCCAAAGGCTGGGAGTATCCCAGTCTTTCCTAGAAGCTAGTATTAACCTGACTCCAAAACCAGAGAAGGATCCAACCAAAAAATAAAACTACAGGCAAATTTCTTTAATGAACACAGATGCAAAAAATTATCAACAAAATACTGGTAAACAGAATGCAGCAAATCATCAAAATGATCATACATCAGGATCAAGGAAGTACGTTTCCCCCCCCCCGGGATTCAAGGAAAGTCCAACATTCGCAAGTCAGTAACTGTAACACATTACAGAAACAAAAGGACAAAAAGCACATGATCATCTCAATGAACACAGAAAAACCTTTGACAAAATCCTACATCCATTCATGATTTAAAAAAAAACCCTTGAAGAAAATAGATACAGAAGACCTTATCTCAATCTAATGAAAGGGATTTATGACATACCTACTGCCGACATCCTATTAAATGGAGGAAAATGGCACGTTTTCCTTCTGAAGTCAGGAACAAGATAAGGGTGCCCTCTAACACCACTCTTGAGTGCTGAGAACATTAGCCAGAGCAATCAGATGAGAAAGAAATCCAAGGGGTATGTATAGGTAAGGAAGAGCTCAAATTATCGTTACATGCAGACAACACAATCCTCTACACAGAAGACCCAATAATTTCAAGACTCCTAGAATTGATAACTAAATTCAGCAGCATTAACACAAAACACACCAAAGTCAACAGTGTTCCTGTACAACAATAATGAACTCCCTGAGAAACAAATCAGGAAAACACTACCAATAACAGCAACATCAACAGTTTAATACTTGGGAAATTAACCTAGTCATGTAAGTGAAAGACCTCTGCAACAAAAACTATCCTATTCTGAAAAAGATCTAAGAGAACATGAGAAAACAGAAAGACACTCTCTGCTCCTAGGTAGGCAGAACCAACCAAGACAAAATAGCCATACTTAGACACTGATGCACAGATTTAAAGCAATCTCAACCAACATAGCAATAGTACTCCTCACAAAAATAAAAAAATCATTGAGTTTTTTTTTAAGAAGAGACACAGAACAACAAAGACAATCCTAGACAACATGAAGAAAGCAAAAGGCATCACAATCCTAGATTTCAAGTTATACTACAAAGCTACAGTGATAAATACAGCGTGATGGGGGGGGGGGACCAGACATGTAGATCATCAGAACAAAAGAGGTTGTAGAAACAACTCTAGGGACTTTCAGCTATCTGACCTTGGATTTGAGGGCCAAAATCACATGCTGCCAGCAAGACAGGCTCTTTAACAAATGGTGCTGGGAAAAATTGATACTCACATGCAGAAGATTCAATCTATACTTATATCCCTCACCATGTATTTAATTAACTAAAATCAAAATGGATCAAGTTTCTAAATGTTAAAAGAGGAACAATAGAAACAATCTGCTGCAAGATAAAATACGTAAAACTCTTGAAGACATAGGTGTAGCAAAGGACTTTCTGACACAACTCCCAACTGTGCAAGAAATTGGTGAAATCACATCAAATTTTAAAAGCTCCTGCACAGCAAAGTTAATAACACAAGGAAGAGAGAATCTACAGAGTGGGATTTTTTTTTCCAGCTGTTACTCAAACAGAGGACTAATAGCTAGAACATATATAAAGAACTCAAAAAAATTTGATCCTTCCCAAATAAAAGATTCAATCAAAACATGGGGCAAGTAAATGAACAGACACAACACTGCTGGCCATTAGACAACTGCAAATTACACCAACACTGAGATTCCATCTTATTCCAGAAAGAATGCTAGCATCAGTAAATTAAATACTAGCAAATGCTGGCAAGGCTTCAGGGAAAAAGACTCCTGATTGTTGGTAGGAATGTAACCACTACAACTACTACGGAAATCAGTATGGAGATTCCTCAAAAAAGCTAATTAGAAATTCCATTTGACAAAGCTATTCCCCTTCTAGGTATCTTCCTAAAAGATTTTAAAACACCATTTTTTTTTTTTTTTTTTGGTCTTTTTGAGATGAGGTCTCACTCACTATGCAGTTCAGGTTGGCCTTGAAGCTCACTTTGTAGCCCAGGCTGACCTTGAACTCACAATGATCCTCCTCCTGCCTCAGCCTCCTGAGTGCTGGGATTATCGGTGTGCACCACCATGCCCAGATAAGGACTCCATATTCCAGTGATACATGCATCTCTATGTTTATAGCAGCACAATTCATAGCAGAATCCTGGAAGCAGCCTATACTGTATATCCATCAACAGGGCTGGGGATATAGCTCAGTGGAATAAGCGCCTGCCTAGCAAGCACAGGGTCCTGAGTTTGATCCCCAGTACTGCCAAAAAAAAAAAAAAAAAACCTTAAAACTGTATATCCATCAACAGATGTATAAAGGAAGAGAATGTGGTGTTCATACACAACAGAGTGTCACTCTGCCATAAAGGGTAAACCTGAATCGTTTGCAGGAAAACAGGTGCACCTTGAGACCATAATATGAAATGAAATCACACCAAAGACCTTAACTATCACGTGGTTTCCCTAATACGAAAACCCCAAAATATAAAGAGCAAATTAAAAGACAGATAATAGGAAGTAGGTACATCTTTTTCAAAAGAGAAGGGGATGAAGAGATGGAGAGGGAGAGAAAGGGGATGAAAAAGAACTGAGATGCATTATGTACAACGCCCCATGGAGAACATAATCATCCTGTATTACAGCAGGTACTAGTAAAAAATAAAAAATCAAATTTAAAAAAAAATCTCAACAATAAAAAGAACAGCCAGAATAACAAATATGTCACTTTGTATTCGATAGTCCTTTGCTCAGCTAACTCTGCAAACTCAGCTATCCACAACTTGATAACAGGACCAAGTGAGTCAAACCATATTAATCGTAATTTCATTTTTTCTCAGCTGTACTGGGTATGTAAAAAAGACATACATAGTATTCAATGTCCAAAATGAAGTAACACTATATAGACAGTGATGTTTATGTTAGCCTCAGTCAGCATTCCAATCAGACATACTTACCGCCAAGCCACTGTTTCAAAGCCATTATTATGTTCAGGGACCTATACAATGATAACGGCAGTTTCTCTTGCTTTCACATTAAAAAGCAAGATTTTTTTGTTTCTTTTTATTTTTCCATAATATGTAACCTTTTAAACTGGACAAATGCCTCTGGTATACTGGTTTGACCAGTCTTCCCCTGCAGGCACACACCAAATAGTAAACCCTTCTGGCCCACAAAGATAAGCTAAAGTGAGCTTCTTGTTACTGACCCATGGATTAGGGGGTTAAAAGAAATGGCTTACACATTTTGCACTCTAAGAGTCAAGGTAATTACCAGGGCAAGGAACAACTTAAAACCAGTCACTTAAATATTCAATATCTTGAGAATATATTATCAAAAACTGGTGTAGAAAATTCACTAACTCAGGCTCAGGTGGCAAAGCTCTGTCTACCATGTGTGAGGCCTAGACAGGAAAGAAAGAGGAAGGAGGCGAGAAAGGAATAAACGGGGTGAGAAAAGGAATATACAAAGAGAGAGAGAACGGGAGGAGGAGAATGAAGAGAAAGGAAAGAGAGGTAGAGAGAGGGAAGCGGGGTAGGAGAAAGGGAGGAGAAAAGAGGGGGAAAGACAGGCAGGGAAGAGGGAGGAAGGGTTATTCACCGCATCTATAAGCACAAAATAAAAGCACCAAGTCACAGACGCATCTCTTAGTTCTATCATATTTAAAACTCATAATGACAACGATCATGTACTCAGCAAAAATTTAACAGCATTCCAAGGTGAAACGTGTGCTTACCAAAGCTGGAACAACACTTTTCACAGGGAACCCTCCCAGTGTCTCCTCATTTCCCATTACCAGTAACTGACACATTTCAATAACTGCCTGAAGCTGCTGACTTTCATCACTGGCTTGTAGTCCTTGAAGAAGCTGCTGGGCTTTAGAACCTTCAGAAAAAAAGAAATCATTATGTTTAAACATTTAAGAAAATTAGTGCTTCAGATAAACTGTGACTCTACAACTGGCTGCTTTGCTTTTCCAGATGTAAAAGCTAGGCCTACATTAGGGTTAAGTCATGGTATTAACTTTGTAAAAGGCAGAATTGAAGTAACTTAATCTGCTCCATAATCTCATCTTGTCTTCTGTGAGAAGTTGATTCACTTCTAAAATCAAAAACAAAAACTAATACACACAAGACTAATATAAACTGATAGCTTTAACATACCTGCTTTTAAAGAAATGTATATACTGAGTAAAAGCTTTCTACATACAATTATAAAGACCTACTAAATGATGATGCCCAGACTTCAGATGCAATGCTCCCACTCCTCTGAACATCTACACCTGAATCCACAGGAACGAAGCAAGGGCAGAAAAAGATGAGTAGAGCAGTGCAGCTAACGTAAGAGGGCAGAACGAGGCACCAGCACAGTACCTATGTGCTCCCACTCCACATGCGGGCTGTCCAAGAGTGTTTCTACTTTTAAGACTCAATTCACTACCCAAGCAACTGAAAAACTTCAATAACCAAAGAGAAGTAAGTTTTCATTAAGCTGAAAAACACACTCAAAAACTAAAGTTTACACATGGATGTCATTTTCCATGGCTACTTTCCTTCTTAAAAATCACAATTAATTCAATGAATATTTACTAAATCTACACCAGATGTTACGTTCAAGCTCTTTCTTTCTCTACACCTTTTCAAATTATTTTTTGTACCTTAGGTTTTTCTAGTACTGACATATCTAGGACCTGGACATACGTTCAGGAACAGTCAACCAACGTGTAATTTATATTGAAACCAAAGCTTCTTTTTATAATAAAGCTTCAGTGACTTTTAGAGCACATGGTATTCATTCCAAGATCCTTAGTAGAGATCCTTCTCTATCAAGGCCACAGCTACTCAATTCCGTAATTACTGCTGCCTACCTGGTTTTACCAAAATGAAAGGTCCATTTGGAAATACACTGCAAATTTTTAAACTGAACAGTATCAAGCCAAACTAGAGACAACATATTATTTTTGTGCTTAAATAATTAGAAAAAATGAAGGAAAAGTGAAAAATAAAAGAACTTCCAATTGCTTCCAGTTTCATTTTAAATAATGAAGTAGTTTATACCAAACATATCTTAATGGTGTTAACCACTTACATGAGGAAACAATGACAATAACACATACATCATCCAACAGGTATCTTCTAACACTGGAGCCGGCAATTCTACATAAAATTTATCTCTTTAACAAGACCAGTGCCATCATCAATACCCCTTAACATTTCAGATGTTGACCTGGCAAACTTATGCCAAATGGAAAATAACAGAAAGCAGCCAAAACTATAACAATACATCCTCTAACAAATGAAGAAAATTAACTCAGATCAATAGATTTTGGATTTAGGACCAGGTTACATTCTTTATTTAAAAAAGAAAAAGAACTCCAAAACAAATCTGTTTTGTATTGTATTATCTGCCAATTAATTCGTTATATTAATATAAACAAATTTTTCATTAATAAAAGGGGAACCCCCCTCACCCCCACCACCACCAAATCATCTTACTATCAGGATTAAAAGACAAGCTTTAATCCTCAATCTGAGGTCCTATCTTGAGATGAAAATATGAAATATGGGCCTCATTTTGTTACAAAGATTATGAAAAAGACATGAATTTAGGAATAAATGCCCAATTCAGTTAATACATTTGTCTCATTAAGGGTATGCTTCAGCCAAACGAGTTGTCTACACTAGGAATGGCACTGAATGAAGGGATTCGTTCTGGCACTAAAGAATATAGTAACAGCAACTACAGTTCGGAGTCACCACTTTTGATTCTTGTTCATGTATTAGCGATTTATCCACCATAGCTTAGACACCATCACTCCAACATCAATGAACTAGAAGAGCAAAAACCACAGTGACTATGACTTAGTAACTATTATAGTTATGACGTTAAGGACTTCATGTTAGTACTTCAGGAACCTCCTGGAAAGCCACCAACTGAACACTGAGAAATACTATTCTGGATGAGGAACCAGTAGCCAACTATTTTCTATCTAGGGCCAGATAGTAATTATTTCAGGCTTTGCGGGACATATGGTCACACTTCAACCACTCAACTCTGGTACTATAGCTCAAAGGCAGCTGCAGACAAATACATTTAAAAACTTGAACATGGCTATGTCCCAGTAAGATTGTCTGGGCACTGATACTTGACTTGCATTTTCGTATGTCCAAAAATACTCTTAAAATTTGTTTTAGACATTTAATATAAAATCCATTCTGAGTTCATAGGCTATATAAAAACAAGCAGATGGCTAGGCCTGGCCATTGGGCAACAGTTTGCTGACTCCTGTCATAGGAGGCTTATATGCTGAATTGTACTGACCTCATCAGACAGTGGCCAAGTTCTAGAACTGTGAAAAAGCATAATGGCTGCAAAAAAACAAAGGCAAAAACAAAAACAAAAACAAAAATACCATCACTTTGAGACACAGAATAAAATCCACAGTCTCTGGGTGAGATGAGACCCGCCTCAAACATAGCAAGCTAATACTACATCCTTCCAAGACACTTGTCACATTCTGGAGCTGCTTCTTTACTGATTACAGTCTGAAATTCTCAATTAAAATCTTAGAAGACCACAACAGAGAAATAGGGTGAACCCAAGATGAATTGAGTCATACCCAAACTGCAGCTCTGCTTCAAACAAGTTCAAAGTCCTGAATGAAGGCAGAGCGATCAGTTCCTAATCATTAATGTTCCATAAGGAAAAAAGAGAAAAACATCACTGACAGAAGACAGCAAGTAGGACGGATGCTCTTCTTTTTTTTAATGCAAAATACCTCCTAAAAAATTGGCACATAAGCAAAAAATTTTTGGCACAAAATCAAAAACTTACTGGACCTATGAAGTAGTAGGAACACAGGACTGAGAAATAAGAAGAAAAGAAAAGTAGGTCAACATTTTAACAGTGATTAATACTTTGAAAATATAACTAGATATGGGCAAAGAAGGTAAGAGTATACTGAATTTCAATGGGGAACTGGAATCTATACGAAAGAATCTAGAACTGAAAAACAGCATCTAAAATTACAAACTCACTGATTTAACAAAATATTAGAGACATTAGAAAAAAGAATTAGTGATTCTGAAAACTGGTGCACAAGAAGTATTTAAACTAGGCTAATAGAAAAATTCTCAGAGCCAGAAAGGCTGAGAGCAGTATAAAGTAGGAGTATGTTTGAGTCTCTGTCCCCGTCCCAGTATCTGCTCACGCACGCACGCATGCACACACGCACGCATGCACGCACGCACTTGGGACACTGAGCCCAGGAATCCTCCACCACTTTTAAAGGTCTACAGCCCTTTTTATTTTTCATTTTGAGATTGGAACTTCTTAAATTGTCCAAGCTGGATTCTGCCTCCTGAGTAGCTGGGATTGCAGGTATTTATGAACTTGCTGGTCCCAAAAGGACACAGAATACCTGAAGAGATAATAAGAGAAACAATGTATGACACAGTAACAGGCCAAAATTTCCCAAAAGTCAGTGAAATAAAGACTGCCTTTAAAGGGCTCGCGTCAGACTGCTAAAGAGAAATGAGGGAAGCCAGAAAAAAAGTGTGCTGAGAATTTAACATGTGGAGAAAACAGGATTTTAAAACTAAGGTAAAATCAAGGTTTCTGCAAACAAAAGCAAGAAAAAAAAAAATCACTGTTAGAAATCCTGACCATTTGAAAAAGTTCTTAAGACTGGAAGGGAAGAGACTTCCGGGAAGATGGCGACCGGGTAGGCAGCAGAGAGAGAACCTCCCAGAGGATTACCACCCAAACAATGAAATATAGCAATATGAAGACAGAAATAAGGACTTCTGGGAAGAAGACGGCCAGCCGAGAGAGCGAGTGCGGAGGGAAGAACGGCTTCAGCTCCTGAGCCCGACAGAGAACGCGCTACTGGGACAAACTGCGCCAAACCGGGCAGCGCTCCAGGATCCCGCTCAGAACCCCACCCCCGCAGCCAGCGCTGCACGAACTGGAGCAACAGCGACCGGCCAGCGGGATTTCTGAGTCGGGGAAAATCTCCATCCAGGGAAAAACATCTGAACGGCACTCCTGTCTGCATGATCACAGGGTGAGTTAAGTGCGTGCTCTAACCAGTTTTTAATGAATCGGGAAGAAGCTCAGCCCAGCGAGAGACATCAAAGCAGCTTTAAGGACTGCGGGATCTCCCGGGTGGGAAGACCTACTTAGGCGCCCCAACGGGTTTTCTGAGGGGGGAAGGAGCTCCACCCAGGGAGGAACACCTGAGTGG